>APFE031563300.1:81840-101342 GCA_000404065.3 Pinus taeda
CTCCACACATATACCCTGCCATAATTCATTGTAAATGAGAGTGCTTTCGATGAGACGGTGCCATGTTTTATAAGATTTTGTGCCTTCAAGTTTGTCGGAATCAGAAAACAAATTAATCAACTTTGACATTGTAGCGTTGAAGTTTCGCACCAAGAATCAGAACAAAAATGTCAAGATGAGCAACACAACACACCACGCTCTAGTCAATTTCTCAAAAATTACAAGGTAACTTTCAAAATTTGACTTTTACAATGATGCTCTTGCAAAACTTGGTAACAAAAAAAGTTACCCCCCTTCAAAGTAAAATTACTTTGAGTTACAATGTGATGATCCTAATTGAAAAATAAAAAAGAACTTCTTGAAAAAAAATTACCCAACACACCTTATTTCTCCAAAAAAAAAAACATTATTTCAAATAATAGTAAATTCCTTATCTCTCCAATTTACAAATTACAAACAAGGGAAAAATCCTTATCACTCCATTAAAACTTTATGAAAGTCTTTAAAACCTGCGTTAAAAAAATGAATGAGTTGCAAGTGTGAGACTGGCAGCGTGGAGTTCGATTTCTTGTTGTTGAAATGATGATTTCAATTGCTGCATTCATCAACTTATAATTCTCTGCTATGCACCAAAACACCAGATTTCACTGCGGTCATGTATGAGTAAATATATCAAGATTACCATGAATAATATCAAATTATCATCAAATCCATCTTCTCAGGCCTTCTAACCCACCAATTGGGATGAATTTTTTTTCAAGCCCTTTTCAATTATTTCGCTACTGATGTAGATAATTAGATTGGAACTCTGCCCACTGTGAATGTTATTGGCAATTTCTGGTACAACTAGTGCATTAAACCGCAGGTGGTTGCAAGCAAATGGGTGGATCCATTGACAGTGGAGATCTGTAGAAGTGGGCCCAGATCCTCCCGAATTTCTCCAAGCTGATCGGGTGACAAAGCTCTTTCTCTCCTCTTGATCTGCCCCAATTCGCAGCACACTATCCTGCCCAGATGAAAACTCTTCTGCCAACTCCACCTCTTCTTTATTTATCCCTCTTTTGATCCTTCGGGCGCTGTCGAGTCGGTTTCTCTTCGACTTTCAGAGCAGATGAAGACGATGAGAACAACACGGAAAGCCCATGTGCCTACAACGGCAGTTTAAAGTTGGCACATCGAAATGCGTACAACTGTTCTTCAGACGTAGGCCAGTATGAGATATTACAAATGCGTTTGATCTGTGGCAGATATATATATATATATAATATATTTATATATATATATATATATATATATTTTTTTTTTTTTTTTTCTAGATAAAGACTAAATCTATTAATAAAGGAAAAAAATATAGTACAATCAAGCCTGGAAACAGGCAGAGCCAAGAGAAACAAGAACATAGGCAGCCGGAAAGGATAGGCAATCCACCTCGGCTCCTAGAAGCGAAGAGAAGAGAGAAGAACACAGTAGGAAGTAACTAGAAGAACCGTAGAGCAAAACAAAGCATATGATTCTACCCAACACGGGAGGGATCAACTATGCGGAATTTTTTCCCTTTCTTTTTACCAACTTTGACCCATTCAGGAGGGCACTGCTGAACTGGCGTGATTTGCAAATTGAGCTGGGTTGATTGTGAGATTTCCTTATCTGAATCTGAGGTGGAGGATTCATGATTCCTTTTCTGGGAGCTTGGCTGGACAGAAAAATCCTCAGGGCCAGCCGAGGGCGGTTCCTGCGCTGTCTTGGTCTCCATTTCTTCCTCATTCTCCTCCTCTTCATCCGAGCTGAAATCAAAATCATCCATGGGGGGAGGGTCATGAGGCTTCCAGCTTTTGGATTTCTGCTTAGGATTGGCTTTCTTTTATGAGGCAGGCTTCGAGGGACAAGAGCTCTGAAGGTGCCCTGTGAGATGGCAGTTGCGGCAGCGAAAAGCTGTATTCTCGTAATCGATCTGTGGCAGATATTACAAATGCGTTTAATCTGGATTTTTGACAGAGACCAGGCTCGGCATGGCATTAAGGAGAAGGGCCCCTTCCATCAAGTTCGTATAATTTTCAACGCAGATCCACATTGACGCGCAGATCCACATTAAACAATCAAAACGCAGATCCTCATAAATTAACCCGTCCACAATCTATCTAGTGATGCCAACGGAGGTTTCAACTTCGCTCGATCTAGCAATAAAAGTATTAACTTTTATGACGGCAAAACGAAAAACCCCACAATTCACAATTACTCGTGTGGCAGATTGTGTTTGAACAACAAGCTTAAGAAACTAGTGAGGAATAAATACTCGTGTAGCAGAAATTTTTACAATTGATTTTCAGATTTTAAAAAAAATTCTAAAATCACTAAAATAATAAAATTTCTTTTCATTTGAACATAAAACTGGACAAATTCATACCAATCATTCACTTGATCAATTCAATGGAGTTTTCCAAAAACTTGTAGCGTTGGAATCCCCTCCTCACATCCACTGCAACATTATTGGAGTTCTGATACCACAATAATGGAAAAAGTGTCCTCAAACACGTAATTTTATTAATCAGGAAAAATAATTACATAATTGATTTTGCAAGAGTTTACACCCGAACAACCAAACACTCTTGCAATGAGATATTTATAAGCTCCATGTCCTAACTACCTCTAATTATGAATCACTTATTAAATAACAAGTGCCCATTTACAATAAATGGTATTCAAAACAACTAGCTAACAAATCTCCTAAAATAGAGCCTAAGATACGACACTTTTGGAGAGTCATATCTTGTTACAACAATATACTAATTCTAAATAATTAAACATTCTAGAATAATAATTATTAATTTAATATCTTAAATTAATAATTATTTTATTCTAATTTTATAACCTATGATAAGGCTGTATATTTGGATCATCTAACATGTAGGCCTTCAATTTGACCTCCATTTGTGGCTTAACTCAGCCTGAAGTGCTTAGTCACTACACTGAAGTGGTTGTGACACTCAGTTGACTAAAAGCATGTTCTCCACATGTTACTAGTTTATTTCATTATGATTTTTCTTATCTTTTTCTCACTTATATGAGTAAAAGGGATTTTTCATGAGGAAAGTTTAATGTTTTCCACCCCAAAGAGGGTGCTAGGATAATGTTGGTACTTTGAGCATGAAAATTGAGTACTCACATGCCATACAAGTTTTCCTAGTGCCACTTTTTTATTTGTTACAAAAAAATTAATTAAAAAAATCTTGTTTTGAGGCAAATTTTAATTATTAAAAAGTCCTACTAGAACCCAATGCAATTCCATGAGACTTAACATAATGCCTAACATGGTAATATACATTAAGACACTCCAACTTTGGAGGTTGTGAGTGAAAAAGCTCAATTAATTATTTATTGTTGAAAAGCAAAACTAATTAAGTAAAAAAACACTCTAGAGTGACTTCCTTAGTAACCAGGTCCCAAGGATCTAAGTCTATTAGATAAGTTTATTATGCTAGTGATATTGTTCACAACTCCCCATGGGGGTACAGAATTTGCATAGAGAAAGAAGATAGAAGAATGAGAAGAAAAGGGAGAGAAGAAGGGGCAAGATTTCCCTGCTAGACTTCTGACCTTGAAAAATTTAATTGGTGCCTTGTCCATTAGGCCATGGAGTCTTCATTCCCTGCTAGGTACCAACGAGGAGGTAACAATAAGAAACCTTAGGTTTCAAACCCTAGCTATCACTTTTGTGAAGGAGCAAAGTCAATGGGGAGAGCTAGTTTAAGGGCTTACCCATGTGATTGTCATTCACATTCTATATATGGGTAATGCATGCAATACTATTATCAAGAATCCATAGAATAATTTCCAACGATAAATTTGCACATAAAAACGCTAGATAATCAACCATTTCATACAATAGCCACAAAAAATAAAGATTTATCAAATACAAGGAACATTTACAAAATAGAAACCATGGACAAGTCCTTTATTGCTTGAAAATGACAGCTCCAAAGCTAAGAAATAACTCCATTAGCAAAATCCACTATAGATCACATCTCTACAAGATACAAGAGCATAATTCAGCTAGGCCGAGTTTCTCTAAGAGGGCTGAAAATGTCACTAGTGATGATGAACAATGAAATGAACCTATCCTCTACTTATATGAGGATTAGGACAAGTAATTATGCCTAGCAAAGCCTCTAAAAACAAGTTCGATTATTAGATGTACTTGGGTTACAAGCCAACCCATTAACTCACAATGAAATAAGCCTAATTTTCCCACATGTGTGAGCCGTAACTTCCTTTATTACTGACGTCATCCATACTTAATGCTCCAAATGCCATGTCCAAGGATGATGAGGTGTCTAAGAAGATACAAATGCCTCTAAGATCCAAAAATTGAGGGTTGGTCCTCAAATTTACCTCAATATCTCTTGTGGGGTCCCAATATCTAGCCAGGGTGGCATAATGTGGTCCCATGAGTCTTCATCTATCGAATAGGGCCTTCTCTCTAGCGTTAAGGCTTTCTCTGGTGCAACAAGCCCTCCCTAGTTTCTCAGTGTGAGACCATCCTCATATGGGCTTTAAATCAACTCTTGCCCATCAAGTTGTGTCAAGGCCAACTTGGGAGCATGCTGGGTCTAATGGAGGGAGGGGGCAATCGTGGAGAGATGAGTTACCCTGCTTACCCTACTTTTTCCATCCCTCTAGTGCATCGTTTACTTTTTCTTGATAATGCTTTGTATTACGGTGCATATCTCAACAATTAGAGCTTGTTCTTTATGATGTAGCATTTAATAGCACCCTTTAAGATGAGAAAATTCATCGCTCATTAGGGTTGGGACATGTAAGGGTTCCTTTGATGTAATGGAGCATCATATGCTAAAAAATCAGGGAATGGCCAAATGAGGAGGGTAGAGCTCATGCTAGGATTTTTTCCACGTGCAACCATCTTTTGCATTTTCATTTTCTTCTTTTTCTTTCATTGTGGCCATATTATTCTTTTCCATTCTTTTAGTTGCATCAACCTCCAAGGCATTGTTTCCTGACCCTACTTAAGGAGTGTGGTCAAGACTCAAGAGGGTGCCAGATCCCAATGAACCAATGACAAGTTAGACCCGAAGAATGGAGGTGGTATAAGGGCTTGTAATGTGGCATGGAGAGTGTGTGGACAAGAGGGTGCCAGATCCCAATGAACCAACGACAAGTTAGACCCGAAGAATGGAGGTGGTATAAGGAGCTTGTAATGTGGCATGGAGAGTGTGTGGACAAGAGGGTGCCAGATCCCAATGAACCAATGACAAGTTAGACCCGAAGAATGGAGGTGGTATAAGGGGCTTGTAATGTGGCATGGAGAGTGTTAAGTATGTTGTAGGGAAAATGAACATGCTATCTCAATTCAGATTTTTCAAGTAGTGCACCTCCTATAACCCTAAGGCCTTAAGGGAGGTCCCACTGGACTAGGGCTAAATATAAACCCCCTTGGTAAGGTGAGAGAACATATATACAATCAAGATCGGTCAATCTTCCAGATCACCCTTGTATGCATACTAATTGCTCTTAACAAACAAGTATAAGCACTTGATTGCAAAATGACCAAAGTACCTTTTGAACAGAAGCCTACCTTCATCCAAGTGGAAATGCTGGGTGGCGAGAGGTATGTCGTTGATGTAGATGGCAGAGGCACATGGCATATCATCATCAATAAGTGAACGTCAGGGGTTGTTGGCTTGTTGGCTATCCAATGTAGGAGAAATGTTTTCTCCTATAGGGTTACCTATTTTGGTGGGTAATAGTCCCCATGTGCAAGACTTAAGAAACAACAATAGGGGCTTCATCTTTAGCTCCACTACCACCATCTACTTTACTACCACCATATGGAGGCCCACACAACAGTCCTGTTGATTTAAGGAGGAGAGATTAGTAGATGGATTTACAGTTCACAACTTACTTTGTCATAGTCTATAGATGATAGATTATAATTTAGTATTATGAATTTGAACTTTACAATGTTATGAAAATCGCAATTTTTTCTCAAAAAATTGTAATTTTTGTATTTCTTTTTTAATTTTGCCGATTTTTACTGATTTTATGCTGATTTTAAAGTTTTTTTTCAACCTTTGGACCCTCGCTGATTTAATCCCGATTGCAATTATCACAACATTGCTTGCTTTTCAGTAGTGTTGCGAAAATCACGATTTTTTCCTTGAAACGATTAAATCAGCCAATTAAATCAATGATTTTTTCACTTTGAAAACATATCGATTTTTCCCCAAAAAATCATAATTTTTATATTTTCTTTTATATTATTTTTTTTTGCCGATTTTTACTGATTTTATCCTAATTTTTACGATTTTTTTCTTTTTTCGGACCATCGCCGATTTAATCCCGATTGCGATTATCACAACATTGCTTTTTAGTGTTCCTACATGAGTGTACAAATCGTCTATTTTGTAAAAAATACTATTTGGTCATGTTGATAGTTGCTAAATAAGTTATTTCAATGTTTTAACTTTTAATGGTATACTTTGTAGCACTCCTTCCTATCCCCCTAGATTATTCTCAAGCAATGGAAGGGGTTACATCGACTTTAACCTGACCTTGCTTTGTAGCAAGGTGCAAGATTTTACAGCCACAATAGTTATTGTGTTAGGTGGGCATTCATGTGAGCTATCATGTTCTGTCCCTATTAGGTTATGGTGGTGAACTTCGCTTTTCCTTAGTTCCTATATTTGTGAAGTTCACAACTATTTTAAGTAGGTGGCATGTGGAAGAAGAGCGTCATGACATTAGGTGCCTTTTTCATGGTCTAGTGGACTTTTGTTTTGTTTGGTGTAGTTCTACTTGGAGTCTTGAAAACTGCTAAGTTTGCTAAATTTTGGATGGGATGTGAAAGTCCATTATCTTTACCACGAGGTCTGATGAGGTTGGAACCCTTCAAGCTTCCTGACATCTTTAAGAGTATTATATTATCATAATGGGAGTGCTTCTTGATGCTTCCCACAAGTACAAGAAGTGCCTCAAAAATTCAGGGTGCACACTCTTGAAAAATGCTTTCAGGAGGGAGTGATGTAGAAGCGCACTTTTGAAGGTACTTTGGGATCGAAGTGGGGGGCAGGTGCTCCCCCAAAGCTTAGGTTTATACAAAGATCCACCCTAGAAAACCTTAACTGGGAAAACCAACAAAACAAAGCTGCACCTAATCCATCAAGTGGTATTAGATTATGCTAGGCATAATACCCATGGGCTGAAACCACCCAAAACCCATAAATACACCTATAATAGCCTCCTAAAAAAAGGAGCCAAACATTTTTCCTTCAGGGCTCCCATCCTTGAAATTTGTTAGTTTTCCTTAAACCTAGCGCACTGGCATTTAATTCCAAGCAATAAATAACTGAATAAATGCACAACTAGGTTCTTAGCAAAAATATTTAGTGGAAGCAAATAACAATCACAATCACATGAAAACACTCAAATTTTTGCCCAACAAATCAACTCTTCATTATTAAAACTTAGAACCTGTTAATTTTGGCAACTAGGGTGAAATTTCCTAGCCCACACTCAAGTAATTAAATAAAAAGAATTTTGTTATGGTCATCAAGTTGGCATCAATCTATTAGAGGGAAAAATATTAATTTGAAAATTTGAAATTTGTATAAGTCGGCCTAACCCCAAAGAGACTCCTATTCATGTTGGCAAACAAGTATAAATATCCCATTGGGGTGATCTCCAAAAGCAATTCAGGTGGCACTGAGATTTTCGAAGGTTTCTCTCTCTGTGGATTCTCGCAAGGGTTATGGTTCAGAAATACACTTCGCTCTACCTTAGGATGACTCTCTCCCTTCGCATTGATTACAGGACTATACTCTCACAAGTCTATTCTCTCGCTTAGAACTATACTTTTATGTTCTCTTGTTCTCGCAAGACTGTTGCTCTTGGACTATACTACTCTTGCTACAGTCTATACTCTTATGTTACAGGACTTCTCTTGTTTGAGTGACAGAATCAATCTCGCGCTCATGACTATCTTGCATACGCTATAGGACTTTACTATCTTGCATATTCTATGAGACTTTACTATGCTCTGCTACAGGTCTATAGTTTTGCATGGATTTGGTTTCACATCTCTGTTTTATGATCTCGCATTGGTATGACAATCTCGTACCTCTGTTCTATATCTGGTCTCGCATCTCTGCATTGGACACAATCTCGCATCTTTGCAAAGAGCAATGGTCTTGCATCTTTGTAATGGATATAATTCGCATCACAATATTATGTATGACATCAATTTATTGTTCCTTTGTGATCTTGTTGGTATCGATACACAATGTTATGTATGGCATCAATTCATTGTTCCTATGTGATCTTGTTGGCATCAATGCACACTATTATGTATGGTATAGTGTGGTATCTCGATTCTCTACAGTAGTTTATTATTGTGATAGCTCTATTGTGACTTTATATTATCCTCTGCAACAATAGTACATTCTTCTTAGCAGTGTTCTATAACCCTATGCTTGAATGATTTATGGTTGTCAACAGTGACTATAACCTTGATGTAAATACAAAAATAAGGGCTTTTTCCTTGATAGTGACCTTTGCTCATGGACAAAAATGTATGACAGATCAAAACCCTTGATGGCAGTAATGATGAAGAATGGGTGTCATATATGGTGGTGTGATTTGGCAACAACCTTCGCAGATTATTGAATGTCAATTCACAAACGAAGTTGTGAACTGATCTGAGTAGGCCTTAGGTGGCCTGATGTAATGATGAATCTCACTATAGTTGTACTTTGTATATCTGTTGAATAATTGATGAATATCTAATAAAAGAAGAATTTGGATGGGTTCCCCCCTTGTGGGGGTTTGCCCTGGTCTCCGACCAAAATTTCGGTGTCCCTTTGTTGTGCATGCTTTTCTTTTGTTGTTCCTATATGTTCCGCTGCAAATATTGATGTTATTCTTCTTTCTACATAATTGCTAATGATATTAAGATGTTATGGGGTGAATGTGATATCTAAATGATGAAAAGTTTAAAATGCAATTATCTACAACAAAGAACAATCTAGACTTAAGGAAAATTTACATGGAATCAAAATTGGGTTGAAGAAAAGTCATTGAAGATCACCTCCTGTGAAGACACTAATGTATCGTGGAGAGTGAAAGATGGCACAAACCTAAAACAATGCTAGGGTTTGAAGAAAACCCTAGGGAAATCTTTTTGTTCTTTCAATGGACGTTAGGGTTTGTGAGAAAACCCTCAAAGAAGCTTTGGATATGGCACACATCTACAATAATGAAACCCTAAAGTGAAACTCGTTGATATGATATGATTTAGAAGAAACCCTAAGTCATGATCTTTTAAATCGAAGCTAGGGTTTGGAAGAAATCCTAGGAGTGGCCTTGATATAAAAAGGAGCTTGGTATGATTCATAAGCTTTTTAGTTATTCAAGTAGCCCATGATAAATTCAGAAAACCCTAGAAAAAGGTATGGTGCAGATTCAAAGGTCATTGATGAATGGTCTTGGCTACCGATGAAAGAAGATAAAAGATATAGGTGTTGCTTAAGAGGATACATTTCTTTTGCCGATGGCATATGGTTGATGGATAGTGGAGACTCATGGAAGCCAGATCAAGATGGAGCAAATAGCTTCCTACAATCCTTGTTAAGGATAAGTATATTCAAGGTTTATGATATTCTGCTATTGTTTAAATTTGTCATTTTTGGACTTTTGTATATTCTTCTTGCATGAATATTTTGAATGCTTCTTTCACTAACTTCTTAAATGAGGAAAGTTGATCCTTCTCAAATATCATCATAATGTGGAAGCATTGCAAGAAGAGTTAACACTCAGAGGGAGCTAAGAGCCCCCTACAATCCATGTTAAAGTTAAGTACTTTCTAAACTTACATCATCTCTTTGTGTCATTATTCTTGTTAATTTATTCTTTTCGATTATTGGTGATTCTGCTTGCATGAGTATTTTAGTTGTTTCACTAACTTCTTGGATGAGGATGTGATCCATCTTGAGGATCATTAAGATGCAAAGTAGTGCAGGAAGAGCAAGCTTCTAGAGGAAGTTGATGTAGGAAACTTCAGGGAGAGTTGGTGCAGGATAATGCAAGAGGCACTCTCACATCTAGAGAAGGATGATAGTCCCGCTTCACCACCAAGTATACTTTCATTATGATTATTCCCTTTGCCATTATCGCTCTTTCTCTTGTTCTAGGATCACAGGTATATCTGATGAATGTATATTGAGATTGTGAAAGATGTGGAGCCATCCCATGACTTATGAAATGGACAAGAGCTCAAGATCTCAGAGGAAGGATTGTAGTTCCACTATTTGAATGAAGAGGCTTCCTATTCAGAGAGAGTAGATGGAATACAACATAAGATTGATATGTCCTTCATCCAAGGACTATTCTAAAATTTAAATGACTAAGATGTAGCAGTGTCTGATGCTTCCGTGATATAATTCATTCTATGATAAGAAATATGCTCTTTGAAAAAGAAGGCTATGATGAGATCCTAACATTTGTTGACAAACACATTATTATCAGATATATGTGAAATGAGCTTCCTCTCTGATGTATTTAAGAAAGAAGCATATTTACAATTATCTCAGCACCACGAGTGGCATGAGTAGTAGACCCATGATTGCATAATGAAGAAAACTTCATATGGACTCTAGCAAGTCCCTTGGGCTTTGCATGCTTAAAATGATGCGACTTCTGATCTCTCTTCATGATTGAAGGTATGTCTTTGATATTTGATTTAATAAGCTAACCATTGATTTCTGACAGAATCAAGATCATCTCAACATTCAGCACCAGAGGGAGTTGACCCTTGCACCCAAGATGATTCCACTTCTTGAGATCAAAAGTGTAACAAAAGGAAGATGAGGGTTTCCTTGTCAAGGGAAGCTTGTTGGCAAAGACTTGGCATAATAAGTATACACTGAAGCAGTTGAGAGAGCCTCCTCTTCAAATGCAATATTGATGAATTGCCACGATGAGTTGACAGTTAGATGAATTCTTGATTTGCATTCTAGTATGTTGTATATGTAGGTAATTTATGGTTTGAGACCCACTGCTGGATACTTGAGACTATATGGATATGTTGATGATATTGAGCACATCTGAGTGCTATCTTAGGTCTGCCATGATTTCTTGGTGAGATAGATATTGAAATTTGTTGCTTTGAGTGGCAATATGTATTGATGACTACTTGCAAGTCAGTATGATTGAGAAAGCTCTTTGAGAGTTGTTTGCACATATGTTGGGCACGACTATGACATGTTAGAAAATCAAAAGGCAGTAAAATATTTTCCTACTTTGATAATAGCTTGTGATAACTTTAATTTTATGTTGTCTTCTTTTTATCTTCTCTTCGTCAAGCAACTATCAAATCGAAACGAACATGAAGATCACAAGAACAATAGAACATCGTATATAGGCTCTCAGTCAGGGCAAAACCCCTCTTCTAGGGGAAAAACCCAATCAAACTCTTCTTTTATTATAGAACAAAATCAAAATGAGACAACCAACACTTGACCAGGATTTCCATCACACACCAAGTCAACCCTCCAAAATGTCTTCCTTTAAAGGAGTCAATGTTCTTTCTTCAAGGAGTTAGAGTATTCTTTAAGATGTATCTTTTATAGAGTCAAAGTCTTCCTTCAAAGATGCTTCCTTCAAGAGTAAAAAGTCTTCCTTCAAAGAGTCAAATTCTTCCCTTTCTTGAAGAATCAAAGTCTTCCCTTTTGATGAGTCAACGACTTCCTTTAAAGAATCACAGTAAACAAGAGTCAGAGAG
Organism: Pinus taeda; assembly: GCA_000404065.3. Lineage (NCBI taxonomy): Eukaryota > Viridiplantae > Streptophyta > Pinopsida > Pinales > Pinaceae > Pinus > Pinus taeda. Next base: position 93,629 of record APFE031563300.1, read on the forward strand.
TCTTTCTGCAACTTAACAAAGATTTCGGCTTCCAGCTTCAGGTCTGCAATTCGCCCTGCAATTTTCGGCCTTTCAATTCGCACAGAGCCCAAGAAATTTTTGCTCGTGTGAGCTTGATTAGGTCAAAATTAGGGTTTCTTCTTTCTCACTTGGATTCTTCTTCTCTCTCCTTGTTTTTGCTCTTGATTCTCTTCCTTTTGGAGTGCAGATCGAACTTTATTGATTGATGGATGCCAAAGAGGTTGAATAGTCCTTCAATATATATCCTTCTTGCATGGTCGAATGGGCCTCTTCTAGGTTGATTTTAATGTTTCTTTCTTGATACAATGTGCCCATAAGGGTCTTATACATATGACAAGGATCATGTTGACTCAATAAACCCTAGAGCATGAAGAACATGCTTGACCTAGTTGACACAAAAAATATAGAGCTTGAAACCCATGCTTTTCAAAATATATATGTTTTTCTTTCTTTTTCGTTTACAATATATGCAATATTAATTATGAAGACGGAGCATAATTACATTTTCCAACGTGATATACTATGACATATTGTGGGATTTGACATGCAACGAATCCTGTGTTTCATGATAGGTTCATTAAGATCATATATCACTATATCTGGATATGGTGCAGAAAGGGGCTGTGGGACTCCATTACATTTTTTGATTGATGAATAGGCAGGCAGTTGGATTCTTGAGTTGCAACATCTAAGCTTGTGGTTGACTCGATATTCTCTAGGTGCCATGCACTATGGTTAGGACTAACAACTGTAAGCATAGTGAAGGCATTGATGAGAGGAACAGGTCTCTGGTTGATCGAGAACACTGAGTGTGCTCTTCCCTCTTGTTGAGCTCCTAGGGCGAAGAATGGAGCAGTAAGGGCTCCTAGGGTTGAGGGAACTCTAGACAATAGGATAGGGTGTGATCCTCACCTCTGTGGTAAGTCGATCTCGCTTATTGTCGCTTTGACAGAGTATACCCTAGTTGGCATCCTACCCACAAGCTGGGCTTGTTGGGATTGGACCTCCCCATCTAGCCAATGGGTTGAGGTGATTTGAGACAGGGTGCGATCCTTACCCGACCAGGTAAGTTGATCTTGCTCAAGTCTTGGGATGCAGGTGTTCTACCACTTAACTCTTGAGGATCTAGATGGAGGATCAACTGACAATAGGACAAAGTGTGATCCTTAAGTCAATCTCGCCTATTGTCACAGGTCAATAGGATAGAGTGTGATCCTTTCCTTTGTGGTAAATCTCACCTATTGTCCTTTGATATAGGGTGGTAGCCATAACTCCCCTATGGTGATTCTTCTTCTGTAGATATAAACATCGTTGTTCAACTGATGATCAAAGGAAAAAAGTTAAGGCGAGATGTGATGAGATGGATATTTTGTTGATATAACGAAGATTAAGGTCATGGGTCTTGACCTGCAGACTAGTAGGGTTTGGAGGACCAATCCCCCCTACCATTGATTATGGACTATTCTTCTTCTATATGATGAGATAAGAGGTAGTGATGATGCAGCTGCGAGCCTTATTATATTGAGTTATATCATAAAAAATGAGATTGTTCCGAGAGGGAGTCGAGTAGATTTGAGATGAGATGAGACCATTTATGCAGATGGAAATTCCTACCTAGTTGAGAGGGAGTGTCGATTTTGGTAGCTAGGGAGAAATTCCCTAGCCCACATTTAATTATGAAATATAATTTCAAGTGATTAAATAAAAAGAGTTTTATTATGGTCATTGGTACCCACCACCAATGGTAACTCCTATAGGAGAATTTTTCTCCTAGATGTCTTCAGTCGGCAACCAACAATCCCTTGTAGCCACTAGCTAGCTCAATGTGCCACCATTCTCTGCGACCTGAGCCGGCTATTATGTGCTCTCGCCCATCTGTTATGATTTTATGTTTGAAGGTGGGCCTTCCAACCTCGAAGGTATGGCTTTCATTATGTAGTTGGGTATATTTGCTTGCTTTTCTTGGACACCTTTGGACATGCATTAGTGGGGGGATTCAACGGAAAGAATGGGCTTGGTTTGTACTCCTGTTCCACTGTTTCAACGTGGTGGTTAATCTTGTATCCTAGTCCTGTGGGATCTCCTCTACTGGTTACTAACTTTAGCAATGGCACTACACGGAAGACCCTGATTTTGGTTGCATGGTCCCGCTTCTTGACACCATTTATATCACTCCCTTCCACTCATTATGATCCCTTTTCACACTTTTCCTATTTGGGTCCACGTTTGTTCATTAGGACCACAAGGAGTTAGCTTCCCCCTCCCCTTGTCCACACTTTAGGTTGAGCCTAAAACGATGTCCCAGAGGTTGATGCAACTAAAAAAAAGCGAAAAGCATAATTTGGGCACTTACAATAGGAAATGTGCCATAAAATGCAAAAGATGGTCAGGACATAAGAATTTAGCATGTGAGTAAAAGCCAAGCATGAGCTCTACCCCCTATCATGATGGCCATCACTCTGGTTCCTAGGGCCCATATGTGTGCCCCCTGCATCATTAAGGAAACCATGATTGTCCCAACCCTTGGTGGGTGATGAATTTCCCAACCTTAAGGGGGTAATCACTGCTTTATCTTACACATCATGCTTTCATCCCTTGGAGCCTCGAGTAGTTAAAAGAAAAAAAAATCAATAAAAGGCAAAGACATATGAAGAAGGGTGGAAAAACAAAGGCTGGGGTAACTCATGCATCATGATTTCTCCTTCCTACATTCATACACCCATGTGTGGGTTTCCTTCATTATAGCTACCCTTGTACCATGGCATGTGGCTTGGAGCCTCCCTATTGCCCCATTCCATTCCAACACTATTTCACATGACACCTACCATTTGATGGATGTACCATGGACCTGTCACTCTCTTAGAGGTTGAAACCAACTAATAGGGTCCTCTATTAACCTCTCTTGTTGAGCAAGGAAACACTTGTACATTCTAAAGCCCATTTGGAAGGGCATGCCACTATGAAGTGTCCACTTTTGCCCTTGATTTGCAAGCTTATTTACTGAATTTCTTTAATGAATTGTTGTATTAGAAGGTGAGGAGACACATTGGATCTTATACAGGATTGTAGGTGGGTCTTCATCTTGGGATTAGCCTCCCTATACAGGATCCAAGCCCTCCAGAGGGTCATAATGGCATTTGTAGGGTGAGCGTTGAGAGTCATGGGTCTCCTCGACAATAGAGCATTGATTGCCACACCATGGGCTACTTCAACACCACATATTACTTGTTCGTGCCCTAACCAAACAAAGATGATGATGCACTTGGACCACGTTGCCCAACGGACCACACCCTTGTACTTGACACTTGGCAGCTGATCCATAGCCAAAATAGGGTTTTGTCTCATCCAAAGAGACATGGGAGGGTTTGTGTCATCATTCTATCCCTTATTGATGGAGCATCGACATGCTTGATCCAGTTGGAGACCCATGAGAACATTCATTGTGCCCCTCAGCCACTTGGGAATACCATATATATTTTGCTTGGAAACCAAGGGGCCACCCCCTTGGTTATCATTTTGGGAGCCCTCCTCTTCATCATGGCACATGGAGGACTTACCTTGGCCTTCCAACGACCCTTTGCGCCATTATTTTACCATTTCGGCCTCATTAGGAAAGCTTGTTGTATACATTTGAGCTACTTGGTGGGCTTTTCATCAATAGGGTTGTTACTTTGCACATTAAAGTCATTTTTAGGGGCTTATTACGCTAGTTAGACTAAATTGAACTCCTAAAGGCTCATATAAATACAAGTAGAGCCTCATTTGTAAATCATCATCGTTTGGATTGGGATTTCTCTTGTAAAAAGTATTCAGACCTACAATTGATGGACAAAATTGGAAGTTGTTGATGCATTTTGATGTTTGGATTTTCACTATTCTTGTCTTGGTGCTTCTAATTGCAACTATAATGGATGGATATATTCGATTTGTTTTGTAAGTGATATTTGATGCTATTTATTTATTTATTGTATGATTAGTGTATGGAATATCCTGTCATTATCTTGTATGTGCCCTAAATAAATGCTAATTCATAAAAGCACTGGGATTATCAAGTATTACATGCATTACATGTTAGACAAATGCGAATGAATGTTCCTAGAGGCTTGATTATCTTTCATCCTCGAAACTCCATTAGTTCTTGCCAAGTGAAGTATAAATTCCTTTGTTGCTGGGTAGCTGCCTCATTAGGGTTAGCGAAAGTCACTTAAGACTCCTTGATAGAAGGAAATTCCTTCATCAAAGCTAATCTTGACTTCATTTCTCCCAATTGGCTAGGCACTGGTTTTAATCCTAGTTGATCAACCCTAAGACTCATTTTTCCTCCCTTTTCCTATTTTTCTTCCCTAATCCTAGAATGCCAACTAGGGCCTAGTGCAAATTGCATTAGAGACATCTCCTTGGGGTGCGATTTGGTATACTACTGCGCTGTCCTTTTCTCTAGCTACCCTCAAAGTTTCAAGCAATTCCCGTGGCCAGTTTGAGAGAAATCTCAAGCCCTAGCTCCTAAACTGTTTCTATCCTTCACCTTCTTTGCTTAGCGGCATTTTCATAGGTCATTCATTCTCGAGAACTCGATGGAAGTTAACTATTCCTTAACCTATCTTATTCTTGCTTGACCTAAGGCATCTTATTCCTCTCTTGACTCTGCAAACCCTAGGCCTTGCTTGGATTCCCCTAGGTTTCTCTTGTGGTCCCAAATCTTTATATGATCACATCTCACAAAACCTTGAGAGAGGTCCTTTTATTTCGTTAGGAAGCCTTGATTTAGGTGTATCCTTTGTATTTAGTATCCTTCCTCTTAGGTCTAGGCCTCCTCTTAAGCCTTTCTTGGAGAGCCATTATCTTGCCTTTGAAGTAACCTAACCATTATCTGAGCCTCTCCTTTGAATGGGCCTTGGAAATCACACCATACCTAGCCTTTGATCCTATCATCTTAGTGATTTCCTCTAATATCGGGACGTTGACTGAGGTGACAATGGGTCTTTGTCCCATTGTTGTCATTTGTTCTAGTAGTTGTCCCTTAGGTACCCCTCCTATGACCCCTGCTAGATTGTGTGGCAACAATCACAAGTCGGCTTCAATCTATTGGAGGGAAAAATATTAATTTGAAAATTTGAAATTTGTAGAAGGCGACCTGACCCCAAAGAGACACCTATTCAGATTGGCAAACAAGTATAAATACCCCATTGGGGTGATCTCCAAAAGTAGCTCGGATGGCACTAAGATTTTCAAAGGTTTCTCTCTCTATGGATTCTCGCAAGGGTTATGGTTCAAAAATACACTTTGCTTTACAAGATGACTCTCCCTTCACATTGGTTACAGGACTTCGCATTACAGGACTATACTCTCACAAGTCTGTTCTCTCTCTTAGAACTATACTTTTATGCTCGCTTGTTCTCGCAAGACTATTGCTCTTGGACTATACTACTCTCGCTATAGTCTATACTCTTATGTTATAGGACTTCTCTTGTTTGAGTGACAAAATCAATCTCTCGCTCATGACGATCTTGCATATGCTACAGGACTTTACTATCTTGCATACTCTACAGGACTTTACTATGCTCTGCTACAGGTCTATAGTCTCACATGGATTTGGTTTCGCATCTCTGTTTTATGATCTCGCATTGGTATGACAGTCTCACATCTCTGTCTCACATTTCTTCATTGGACACAATCTCACATCTTTGCGAAGAGCAATGGTCTTGCATCTTTGTAATGGATATAATTCGCATCACAATATTATGTATGGAATCAATTCATTGTTCCTCTACGATCTTGTTGGCATCGATACACAGTGTTATGTGTGGCATCATTTCATTGTTCCCCTGTGACCTTGTTGGCATCAATACACAATATTATGTATGGTATAATGTGGTATCTGTACAGTAGTTAATTATTGTGATAACTCTATTGTGACTTGAAATTATCCTCTGCAACGACAGTATATCCTTCCTAGCAGTGTTCTATAACCCTATGCTTGAATGATTTATGTTTGCCAACAATGACTATAACCTTGATGTAAATACAAAAATAAGGGCTTCTTCCTTGATAGTGACCTTTGCTCATGGACAACAATGTATGACAGATCAAAACCCTTGATGGTAGTAATGATGAATAATGGGTGTCATATGTGGTGGTGTGATTTCGCAACAACATTCTCAGATTATTGAATGTTAGTTCACAAACGAAGTTATGAACTGACCTAAGTAGGCCCTAGGTGGCCTGATGTAATGATGTATCTCACTATAGATGTACTTTGTATATCAGCTGAACAATTGATGAATATCTAATAGAAGAAGAATTTTATGGGTTTTCCCATATGTGGGGTTTTTCCCTGGTCTCTGACCAAAATTCCAGTGTCCCTTTTTTGTGCATGCTTTTCTTATGTCGTTCCTGTATGTTCCGCTGGAAATATCGATGTTATTGTTCTTTCTATATAATTGCTAATGATGTTAAGATGTTATGGGGTGAATGTGATATCTAAATATGAAACGTTTAAAATGCAATTATTTACAACAAATGACAATCTGGCCCCAAGGAAAATTAACAAAACCTACTTGGGCTCCTGTCCTGGGATAATGCCCCAATTGAGAAAATATAAATTACAATATTTCAGAGTTGATCTAGTAGATCTGCTCTCTCTTGTAGAGTTAGATCTCCAACTTCTCTACACTCCCTCGGACCCAACACACGCTCACTAAGATATTGCTCTCAATCTTGTGCTGCTGTTGTGTGTCTTCTGTTGAAAAGTGTAACTAGGTTCGTTCTTCATAATGACATATGTAATCGTGATTTTATGTAGCTGATGTAAAAAGAAAAATAAATTTATTATTGTCATTCTTAAAGCATGGGTTTCATGCTCAAGGAAAATTTATTTTTATAGGTCAAGCACCCATTGAGTGCTTCTAGGTCTGCCATAAAGTCAATTAAGTCATTGTCATGTTTGGAAGACCCTTGTGGGCATATTGTAACATGTCAATAAAATTACTGTAAGTCATTAAAAGTGTCAAAGACTGTCCAAGACCTTGTCAAACTAGAAGCAACAAGTCAACCTTCAAGAAAGAACAAGTCGGTCTGCAAGGTGACAAATCGGCTTCGTGAAGGGGCTATTTGACCTGCCAGAGAGACTATATATAAGAGAGCGCGACTTCATTTGGAGGAGCATCCAATACAAGCACATAAGAAGTTCGATCAAGAAGAAAAGAGAGATCTAGAAGAAGAAAAGAAGAGGAGAATCCAAGGAGGAGAAAGGCGATGTTTTGAAGGATTGTTTTTGGGCCATACACCTCACACGTGCAAGCTATTTAGAGCTACTTTCTACTATAGGAAGACTGAATTGCAGAGCCATCAAGAAGACACGTTTTGGTGCCGAGAAGACCTGTTTTGAAAGCCAAATTATCAAGAAAGAAATTACTTCTCAAGTGAAGGAAAGAGAAGGCTAATTTCTCCATCTTTTTTCGCACATGTGAAGCTAGGTTTTTTGCTGGAAGGCCGAACGTTGCAGTCACAAATTGCAGGTCCAAAGTTGAGTTCGAAGGAGGAGTTGCAATAATTTTGAAGTTGGTTTGACTTCGCTAAAAGAATTTCTTCAAAGGAGAGGTTTGACTTGGTCTTGGAGGGGTCTTGATCAAGGGTTATAGGTCTTGAAATTCATCATTTAAAGTTCTATAAGAAGAGGAGTTCTTGTGGGTTT
>APFE031563300.1:102009-172959 GCA_000404065.3 Pinus taeda
TGCAAGAGAGAGATCCAAATCAGGATTTTCTACATCCACATCCCATTCTTTAGAAGGACCACTGTTGTATTGGGAGTTTCCTCCTACATAGTCGAACAACCTTAGTGCTCTTGATTAAATACACATTTCATAACCTAGTACCCTACATGATCTTGATTATTGGGAGTTTCCCCTGCATAGAGGGCTTGGTTCTCTTGATTAAATACAAGTTCCATACCCTAGTACATGATAAAATCCAATGGAAACATTGCAATCCCTCCATCCTGAAATCCTGAAAAACAAATAAGTCTACTGGATTTTGAGTGAGATCTAAAATTCTACTTTCTCCATATGAAATCCAATGAGGGCGAAACCACTCTAAAACATCCTGAGTCATTTCATGGTAATGTTAAAAATTTAAGTAAAAGGATGAAAATGAAAAATAAAGGAAAATATCACTTTTACTTTAAGAATTTAACATTACCATGAACTGCATGTCCCTCAAACTTTCTGATGAACTGCATATCAACACTAGGGCAAAAATTCACTTTTATAACTTTAGACACGCATCTAGAAGCAACAAGAAGTCACTAAAATACCCTAAAAGTAAATTAAAAAACAAATTAAAAAAAATTAAAAAAACACAAGTTAATGAGGAAACGTGGGTCGTACGGCCTTGAAACGCGTTTCCGGCCGTACTGGCCACGTTTTCGTTTCGGGAAACGTGGCAGTATGCCCGAAAACGCGTTTCACGGCCGTACCAAACGCGTTTCCGTGTTTCCTGCAACATAGACTAATAATAATGAAGTGAAAGAAGAAGCTAATCAAGTTAAGCAAAAATACATCACAAGCGGTTATCAAAGTAAGAGAAATCACCTAATCTAGCTGCCCCTAGATTTCTCAACATCTTCTCCCTCTCTGTAGCCTTGCTTTTATAACTTTCCATTCATCCGCAATCCTAACAACTAAGTCACCGAACACGTCCCTCCCCCCCCACGTGTTGCGAATCCTGTGTCCCACACTAGCCTTGCTTTTATAACTTTACATTCAGCCAAAACCCTAGCCCTAACCTTAACACCTATGTCACCGAACACGTCCCTCCCCCTCCCATGTGTTGTGAACCCTCCGTGTCCAACACAATTCGAGCCTGACACATGTTCGACATGAGTTTGACTTGTGTTGGGCTTGAGCCCTACTGGTGTTCCAAAATTTGGACACATATCTTGTGAAAAAAACATCCTGAAATTGATTTATTACCTCATTCTCACATAATTGAGTCACAATTTTGAAGTTCTCGAAGGTTTTGAAGTGGAGCTAACGGGAATTAAACAATGTTAGAAGGGATTCCAAGTGTTGGGAAGTGGATTTGTCCAAGCCCTATTAATGCTATTACCATATTAATGGTAATGTTAATTTCTTAAAGTAAAAGTGACGTTCTCCTTTATATTTCATTTTTATCCTTTTACCTAAATTTTTAACATTACCATGAAATGACTCAGGATGTTTGAGAGTGGTTTCAACCTCATTGGATTCCATATGGAGAAAGTAGAATTTTAGATCCCACACAAAATCCAACAAACTTAACAATTTTTAGGATTTCAGGATTGGGGGATTACAACGTTTCCATTGCAATTTGTCATGTATGAGGGTATGGAACTAGCATTCAATTAAGAGGACCAAACCCTCTATGTACCTTGATGTTGGTGGCATTGATTGTTGAACTCCTCTATTATGACCATAGTAAAAATGCACCCATCACTCAAACAAAATCTTATTTTAATGCTTAGAGGGTGATGTTGATGATGAGGATCCTAATATAGGGAATGATTTTGATGATATATAGTACTAGTTATTTGTTGTAACATGATTTTTTTTGGACTATACAGGCCATTTAGGGCCTCTTTGTTGATGTATTTTTGGTTTAGAAATGGATTGCAACTGCACTCAATGTTATTTTGGTTATATGCATTAGTTGTGTATTGAATTTTTATAATAATCGTTTAAATGCTTGGATATCGGAAACACTGCTCCCATTTCCTAGAAATGCCATTTGGTATTTTAGATCCTGAAATGGGTATGAAACGGTTTGGAAATAGGCTTGAAACATTTAAGTGGTGTTTCACTTTTTCGGAAACGACCAGTGCGAGAATTGAAACGTTTCAATGGAGTTTCATGAAAAATTTATCCTTTTCCAGAAAATATGGATATGTATCACGATTTTCGTACGAAAATTGTGATACAGATCTGTATTTCTCGAAACGTATCAAGGAAAAATTTATGCGCCAGGAACGGATTTCATGATTTTGGCTTGGGTTTCGGTCATTTTATGCACCGCCTTCTTAGCCTAATAACCAATACGTCTTTTGGGCCCCTTCTTAACCTTTTCATCATTTTATTCCTATTTCATCGTTGCTTGGAGGATCCGCCAACCCAAAGCCATCGCTGATCGGTGATAACTTGAAGCTTGTTTCATCATTGATTGGAGAGTTGTTGACCTAGAGCCATCACTACAGTGATAACTTGAAGCCTGAAGCTTGAGTCGACTTGGAGACTGGAGTTGGTGAGAAGACCCGAGACTTCTCACATTTTAATGTTCCCCTTCCTTCACCGTCGCTCACCATTTAGCTAACATGTTTCTTTCTTTCATCTACTAGCCTCGGTTTAAACTTTATCTCGACCAACCGTTGTTTCTTGGGCAAGTAACGAACTTGAAGCTAGCTGCCAGTTAAGCAGGTCTAGCGTCAAAGCAATAACACCAGTTATCACGTGGTGGGCGGTTCCAGGCAAGCGAACGAGAGGTAAATGCCTACGACCCTTAGCCCTATGCTTATCGAGGTGCCAACGTGCCATTTTGTTCTTAGCCAAAAGTTCAATGCATTAAGTATTTTATCATGACATTTATGCACAAGAGTCCAAATTAATATGGTATATAAATAAGAAGACAAATATTGTATGTGAACACTAATTTCAAACTTTTGAAGTATATGTAACTTATATAATACACATATTAATTGAGTGTAGATTTTAGAAATAATTTCTCTCTACTTCTGTATCACAAATTTTCTACAGAAACTAAAATAAACACCTAAAAGAGAATGCCTAGATAAAACTACAACTGTTTATTAGAAATCAAGCTGCAAATGATTTCCCACAGTCACATGTTGATGTTGCATTTGGATTTGTGAATGAGAAACCCCCACCAATTAGAGCGTCATTGAAATCTAGTTGCCTCTAGTAAAGAAAGAGAAGACTTCTGGGATCGCAAACTGTATTCACACAATTGTTAAATTCCATTCAAGTTCAATAAGACGTCCCACATCCAAAATTATAGAAATGTAAACATTCATTAATTTAATGAAGCATCCCAATTTCAAAGGGATTCATTTGTCTCTACATAATTATAAATTCAAAATCTGCTTGCCCATTTGTGTTTTTTATATTTTTACAGTTATAAATTTTAAAATTATTTGAGTTTGAATTTGTAATTGTCAATTTTATTTTGCAGTTTCATTTACATCATCATCATGGCAACTTCAAGTTCATCCATTCGTGAGGAACAAGAAATTCAATCTGCCCCTAAAGTTGATCTAAAGTCACCACTTTGAAAATATGTAACTGTTGTAGGGAATATCCAAGGAGGGGGGTCATTGGTATGGGTTTGCAGTGAGTGTCAAAAGGAGTTGAAGGGATCAGACATTCAGGTTAAAGCACATTTACTTGGGTTAAGAGGCAATGAGATTCGAATATGCATTGGCCCACCTAAAAAGAATATGATAGAGGGAAGAGGTTTAAGCAAGGAAAAACTTCTAAAATATTAGAAAGAACAAGACGAGGCAAATGCTAAAGCAAATGAGGCAAATCCCATCTCTCAATTCAAACAATCAACAAGGTTGGGAGCATTTTCATCAAAGCCTCCACTTCCGTTTTATGAAATTGGCAACTTTGGTTCAAAGCTGTCTAATTTGGGACCACTTGAAAAGAGTTTTAGTAATGATGCTCGAGAGAAGGCAGATGCAGCTATACATCAATGAATTTATGCAAATTGCCTTCCCTTTAAACTTGTGCGATCTCCTTACTGGGAAAAGATGATCAAAGCAGTGAATGAAATCCCAAAACGGTACAAGAGGCTTGGATATGAGAAGGTTCACACTACATTGTTGAGTGTTGAGAAGTTAGATTTGTGTGAAATTTCTATTACTGCAACAACTGATTTATTTTACCTACTTATTTCCCGATAAGTTATTTACAAAAATCCTTCAGTAAACATTAAAATAAATTCTGCTGCAGATATCACATCATAATACAGAAACAAACATATGCACAAGAATTAATACATCGACACAAATATTTTGGACAATCAGTCCCTGGAAAAACCCAATGTGGGAAAACCGGTGCAGCGAGGGAGGATTTTATTATTCAGCAATTCTTCAGTACAATTGGGTGCCAAACTGGCTCTTCTAATAGAGAGAAAAATTCTTCAGCATTTCCCCTAGTCTCAACGTCAGCTTGACTAACCTTTGCGTAGCTCCTAGACCCTCTGCGTTAGCCCCTGCCTCTCTGCATTAGCACCGGGCCTCTCTGCGTCACCCACGCAGGCCCTCCAGTGACCGCGCAGTTTGCAGCCTCTGCGTCTGCCTTTCCAACCTTTGTGTTGTTCCCCTAGTGCTGTTCTCGACTCTCTGTTCCGTACTTGCTACCTCCTGCTGCTCTCCAGACCACTAGTTTGAATTTCTCAGCTAACCTCCCTCTAGAAATCGAACTAACTGGTCTCCCTCAGTGTGTTCTCCAACTGACCCTCAAGCCTCTTCTTATACTTTTCCTGTTGGTCCTTCAATGACCGAGATTAAATCTCTAATCAACCACTAAGATTAGATTTGGCTTGATCCATGACTTTTGGAACCTTCTAACCCAATTTTATATTAATACCCATTAATATTTTTTTTTCCTAAGTTTAGACTTAGGCACTCCATTAAAAATATTAATTATTTTAATATCTCCCAAACCGTTTAGAATATGCCCAAACCATTTCCGGGTCTTGGAGATCTCATGTGCGTTAGCCTCTCCACCAATTTTCATGGCTAGAGCACATCCGATGCTACCCCAAATCAACACTCCCTCTAAGCGAGGACTGTGCTCTAGTAATACTCCGCACTGAGCATTACTCTGATCATACGACATTGTTACGTGTGCTGATGCTAAGCCTCTTGCCCAACATCCTCTGCACTGCTGCATCCTGTACTGCTGCCCATGGCTCTATAACTGCCATTGCTACCTCTGTACTGCAACTCCCTCTGCATCCGTACTGTTGCTGGTCCATCTTCCCAACATTGCATCTGCATTGTAACTCCCTCTGCATCCGTGTTGCTGTTGGTCCTTCAGACTTCTTCCCAACATTGCATCTGCACTGCAAACTCCTCATCATGTTGCATCGTGCTACTACAACATCATACCCATTTTTGCTGCTGAAATGTATTCTTTATCATCCCCATCTTCTCCCTAAAATAATCAAACTTGGTTATTCTAAGGGTCTTGGTAAGGATGTTTGCCACCTGTTCTCCTGTAGGAGTGTAGCTCAACTGTACAACTCCTCGTTGGACACAGTCTCTGACAAAGTGACCCTAGATATCAATATGCTTTGATCGATCGTGAAACACTGGATTCTCAGAGAGCTTGATGCAACTCTGATTATCACACATGATCCTGGTTGCCTTCATCTTTTTTCTGAATAGGTTCACAAGCATTTTTCTAAGCCATATGGCCTCGCACGAAGTTGTGCTTGCGGCCATATATTCTGCCTCAACTGAGCTCAGAGCCGCGGATTTCTGTTTCCTACTGTATTAGGAGGTCATTCTCGATCCAATGTTGAAATAATACCCAGAGGTACTTTTTTGATCCACTGAACTTCCTGCCCAATTTGCATCAGTAAACCCACTCAATCTGATATCCTTACCCCTGGTGTACAAGAGTCCATAATCGATTGTTCCTTGTAAATACTTGAGAACATGTTTGGCTGCTGCCTAGTGCGCCCTCTTCGGCTCCACCATGAATTGGCTGAGGGTGTTGACAACATAGCAAATGTCTGGCCTGGTATTGACCAGATACATCAGGGACCCTATGAGCTATTTGTATAAGATCTCCCCCTTTTGTTGCCAAACTTCCAACCCCAGGAAATAATGCATTCGTCCAAAATTCTTCATGTTGAACTCCGTGGCTAGATTCTTCTTGCAATCCCTTATGAGCCTGGATGATCTTGTTAGGAAGAGATCATCCACATATAATACTAAGATTAGAGGCTTATTCTCTACAACCAGATAGTAGAGATTTGGATTTGCATCACTCTTGACAAATCCCATTTTCTGGAAGTAGCCATTGATTCGCCCATACCACGCCTCTAGGCACCTGTTTCAGCCCACACAAGGCTTTCTTCAATCTGCATACATGAGACTTCTTCTCATGTGTTTCAAAGCCCTCTGGTTGTTCAATTTATACCTCTTCTTCTATCACACCGTTCAGAAATGCCGTTTTGACATCCATTTGATGAATCTCCCACCCCATCTAGGCTGCAAGAGATATCATGGTTCTAATAGATGTATACATGGCTACCGGGGCGAAGGTCTCTTCGTAGTCAATTCCTTCCTTCTGAGCATGCCCCTTAGCCACAAACCTGGCTTTGTATTTCTCAACACTATTGTTTGCGATGTATTTAATCTTGTAGATCCATCTCGAACCTACCGCTGATCTATCTTGAGGCCTTGGCACTACCTCCCAGACATTGTTCACCATTATGGAGTTGTACTCCTCTACCATCGCATCCAGCCAAACTTGATGTTGAGCTGCCTCCTGAAAACTGGTAGGCTCCCCATCCTGAGCTACTAATGCCTGATATCTATCTGGTTGTTTTCGCTCCCTCTTATTGTTCCTTGGCGCATTGATGAACTCCTCTGCATCTTGCAGAATCTGATGAAGTTCTCTGCTCGTTCTTCCTCTGCCAGCAGGTGCTTTTGTTAGCTCCTCCTCATCCTGTGTTTCTTCCTGACTTGAGGAAGAATTCTTTTCTTCTATTAGTTGAAGAGGTTTGACCAATGGTTCCTCTTTTGACTGCTCCTCAGAAGGCATTTCTCGAGATTTTCTGAAAGCCCTGTCTTCCATGAACTTCACATCTCGTCGAACTACTACCTTCCTGCTCCCTGGAAGATAGATTCTGTATGCCTTAGCGTTCTCGTTATATCCCACTAGATATCCTTTCTCTGCAATTTGATCCAACTTTTTCCTCTTTTTCTTGGGTATGCAACAATATGCTAAGCTCCCAAATATCCTGAAATGACTGACTTCAGGCGTCTTCCTTGTGAAGACTTTCTCTGGAGTAATCTTGCCCAATGCTTGATGAGGAGTTCTATTTTGAACATAGATTGCTGTGTTGCATGTTTTTGCCCACAGGAATTTTGGCATATCCTAATCATACATCATGGCCTTAACTGTTTCTACAATAGTCCTGTTCTTTCTTTTTGCTATTCCATTCTGCTCCAGATAGTACGGAGCTGGCCACACTCTTCTGATGCCCTCCTTAGCGCAAAAATCAGTGAAGTCCTTATCGACATACTCTCCACCATTATCTGAGCGCAAAACTTTTATTTTCTTCCCAGTCAGATTCTCCACCAGAGCCTTGAACTCTTTGAATTGACAGAAAACCTCGTCCTTGGTTTTCAGAAAATAAATCCAAGTTTTCCTTGAGTGGTCACCAATGAAGGTAAGGAAGTACTCAACACCACTAAGAGCTTTAGTGGACATGGGTCCGCAGATATCTGAGTGGATCAATCCTAGTACACTCTTGGGTTTGTTTTTACTTTTAGGAGTTCCTTGGCATACTTTCCTAGAGCACATCCTCTGCATACATCATCTCGTTCCGTACTAAGATTTGGAACTCCTGTTACAATGCTCCTGAGAATTCTCAGAGCCCCATGGTGCAAATGTCCCATTCTTCTGTGCCATAGCTCGTTCAAATCCTTGTCTCCATGACTGCCTGTTAGTGCCATTGGTGATTCTAGTTGTAGTCTGTACAACCTGCTACTTTTGATCCTGATTTGCACTTTCTTTTTCCAACTCGGGTGTTTGACGTATACTTTCTCCTTGATGAAGAAAACTTCATAGCCTTTGCCTTGAAGTTGCGACATAGAAAGTAAGTTTAGCCCCAATCCTGGTACATGCAACACATTGGTAGCACGGAACCGCTCTCCCATTTCTGTTTGAAAAACTATGGTACCCCTCCCTACTGGAGTACATTTTGCCTTGTTCCCCACGGTGATTTGAAAGTTCATCTTCTTCTCCCGATAATCTGAGAAACATTTCCGGATTCTCGTCATATGCCAAGAGGCCCCACTGTCTATATACCATACCTCTAATGATGCAGAGCTAGTCACACAAGCCACTTCTTCTTCTAGTCTGGAAGCCAACATAGAAAAATCGAAATCACTTTCTTTTGTGCAATTTTCTGAAAATCTGTGTGAGTCTCCTGGCGTAGATGCCTCAGAATCCTGGTCTTGACCCATAATTGATTTTCCCTTCTTGTCTCTAATTACTTGCTCTGATACCATGTGAAAATTCTATTACTGCAACAACTGATTTATTTTACCTACTTATTTCCCGATAAGTTATTTATGAAAATCCTTTAGTAAACATTAAAATAAATTATGCTGTAGATATCACATCATAATACAGAAACAAACACATGCACAAAAATTAACACATCGACACAAATATTTTGGACAATCAGTCCCGGAAAAACCCAATGTGGGAAAACCGGTGTAGCAAGGGAGGATTTTATTATTCAACAATTCTCCAGTACAACTGGGTGCCAAACTGGCTTACCCAACAGAGAGAAAAATTCTTCAGCACATCCCCTAGTCTTAGCGTCAGCTTGGCTGACGTCTGTGTAGCTCCCAGACCCTTTGCATCAGCCCCTGCCTCTTTGTGTTAGCAGTGGACCTCTCTGCGTCACCCATGCAGGTCATCTAGTGACTGCCCAGTCTGCAGCCTCTACATCTACCTCTCCAACCTCTGCGCTGTTCCCCTGGTGCTGTTCTCGACTCTGTTCTGTACTTGCTGCCTCTTGCTGCTCTCCAGACCACTAGTTCGAATTTCTCAGCTAACCCCGTTCCAGAAATCGAATTGACTTGTCTCCCTCAATGTGTTCTCCTACTGACCCTCAAGCCTCTTCTTATACTTTTCCTGTTGGTCCTTCAACGGTTGAGATTAAATCTCTAATCAACGACTAAGATTAGATTTGGCTTGATCCATGACTTTTGGAATTTTCTAACCCAGTTTCTTTGCATCAGCCCCTGCCTCTTTGTGTTAGCACTGGGCCTCTCTGCGTCACCCATGCAGGTCATCTAGTGACTGCGCAGTCTGCAGCCTCTACATCTACCTCTCCAACCTCTGCGCTGTTCCCCTGGTGCTGTTCTCGACTCTGTTCTGTACTTGCTGCCTCTTGCTGCTCTCCAGACCACTAGTTCGAATTTCTCAGCTAACCCCGTTCCAGAAATCGAACTGACTTGTCTCCCTCAATGTGTTCTCCTACTGACCCTCAAGCCTCTTCTTATACTTTTCCTGTTGGTCCTTCAACGGTTGAGATTAAATCTCTAATCAACGACTAAGATTAGATTTGGCTTGATCCATGACTTTTGGAATTTTCTAACCCAGTTTTATATTAATACCCATTAATATTTTATTTTTCTTAAGTTTAGACTTAGGAACTCCATTAAAAATATGAATTATTTTAATATCTCCCAAACCTGTTAGAATCTGCCCAAACCATTTTTGGGTCTTGGAGATCTCATGTGCTTTAGCCTCTCCACCAATTTTCATGGCTTGAGCACATCTGATGCTACCCCAAATCAACAATTTGGAGGCTAAATTAAGCCCGATTCGTAATTCATGGCACATTTTAGGGGTGTCCATTTCTGATGGATGGAAAGATCAAAGGAATAGGTCTTTGATCATTGTGATTGCTTAGAGCCCAAAGGAGGCAATGTTTTTGAACGCAATGGATTGTGAGGGGCAACTGAAAATTCCCAATTCATTGTTGACATCCTGATAGAAGCATCGAATTGGTGGGGTCAAAAAATGTTGTCAAGGTAATAACTGAAAATGCAATGACGTGTAGAGTAGCAGGCTTAATTATTGAAGGCATATATCAACACATTTTTTGGACCTTGTGTGCTGTACATTCATTGAACCTCATGTTGAGCATGATGGGGAAGAAAATTGAGTGGATTCGAGCTATTTTTGAAGAGACAAAAGAAATTCAAGCCTTCATCACAAACCACCACATGTCCCAAGGATATACAGGGAATTTTGCGAAGTTAGAGCTCCTTAAGGTACCTAAATTTTAAATTTTATTTCATAAATTCTAATTTTTATGACTAAATTCAAATATTTAAATTGGATTTTCAAATGTCATGATTCATAAATCATAATAGGTATTCAATCAATTATGATTTTTAATTTATTGAAACATTGGCACTTGCAGGTTACCGAGACTTGTTTTGCTTCTCACATCATAGTCTTAACAAGGTTTATGTAGGTGAAAGAAGCATTACAATCAATGGCATTGCAGTTCTCTTTGGAATCAATGGAGGCAATCTCAATTTGAAAGAGCACAAGCAGAGAAAGGGTTGGTTGTTGATTATGAATGGTGGGATAGGGTGGAGTACCTCTTGGAATTTACTAAGCCAATTGTGGATTTTCTCCACATGTTTGACACAAATATGCCTAATTTGGGAGAGGTGTATGAGAGCATTGACTCCATGATAGAGAAGATAAGGGTGGTTATAAACTTATAAATGCTAAGGAGAAGGACCCAGATGAAGTCTTTGCAGAGAAGTAAAAGATGTATTGAAAAAAAAAGTGGAACAAGATGACCACTCCATTGCACCTTTTGGCCTATGCAATGAATCCAAAATATTATTCTGTAGAGTTGCTAAGTGATCCAGAAAGAAATGCACCAAACAAAGACCCAGAAGTCTTGCAAAGATTTAAGAAAGCTTTTTGCAGATCCTGAAATTGGGATTCAACTTCATTTAGAGTTTGCTTATTTTGTGGGATCAGAGGGTTTGGGTGCTGATATTGATTCTATGCGAGACAAGACCAGATTAAGTCCAATTGATTGGCAGAACTACTATGGTGGGGAACTTCCACATATCCAAAATTTGGCCATTAGGATCTTGTCACAGGTTGCTAGTTGCTCTTTAGCAGCAAGGAACTGGAGTACATATGGCTTCATCCATTCGATGAAGTGAAACAGATTGGGAGTTGCCTGACTTGGATATGATGTTGAATGCCATGTTTCATATGACTTTGTTTGATGTGGAGGCACCAATAGTTGGATCTTCAAGTGGTGTGTTAAAATTCGCAAATAGGGCCAAACTCCATGTGGGTCATTTTATTAATGGTAGTTGATATTTTTCTTGGATCCATCTCATTAAGAGGTGTAGGATTAATCTAAAGATCGTCCGATTCCGATAAGTATTCATGGAGATATGAATTTATTTGTGTTATGGGACAATTCGTCGAGGTCGGCCAGCAACCAAATAAACCCCAAATGTGCTCAACATTTTAGTATAAATAAAGGTGCCTTGAAAGTCATTTGGACACACTCACAACTCTCTTGTGATCTCTTCCTCTCCATTCGTTTGGGTTTTAATGGAAGGAAGAATCCCAAAGAGAATACGCTGATCTAGGAGGTTTGCCCTAGCCCTAGATGAAGAGCTCTATATGCTGCCCTCATCTACATTCATGGAGAAGAATCTTCGCTGCCCTATGGAGAAGCCTTGACGCTGTCCTATGGAGAAGCCCTAACGCATTCATGGTGAAGAGACCTACACTGTCCTTACAAATCCTAATGCTGTCCTAAACGTTGTCATAAAAGACAACCCTTATCTCAATTACAAGAAGCCCTAACGCTGCCCTATTTAATGCAACCATGGTAGAAGCCTAAGTACCCTACATGGAGGAGAAAGAGTCCACCTACAACAACCCTAATCCCTAGCCGCAGCAAGAAAGGGAGGCTCTAAGACAACGTTAAGGAGGCCGAGATAACTGCTGGAGTAGTAGTGACACTTTGGTGCAGGCTGAGAGATTGTCATGGATACCGTAGGGTGTCTTGAGGGCTGAAGGCATAGTTTTATGGGACTACCGTAGCAAGGGATAGGCTTGCTGTAGCTAGTCGCAGTCCCTCTCACACCTACAGGTCTACATTAGGAGGGCGTAAGGCCTGCTGGGGTATGACAAGTCAACGTGGGATGTAGGAGTGCTGAAGATGTGTGACCGTAGCCTTGGTAGGGATGTTGCAGCTGATGTCTGAAGGCTGGTTGGACTATCATTGATGCCCTAACCGGTCCATGACCACATGGTGAAGGTTGTCCTAAATGCAGCAAACAACAACATGATATGATGTGATGTGACAACATTGTGGCGAATGTTGTAGCATGATGATGGGTATAGTGATGAAGTGTTTTACAACACAATGGTGAGGTACAACAGTATGATATATTGCAACATTATGATATATTGCAGCAGCATGATGTATTGCAACAGCAACCGCAAGTTCATGGTGCTGCAATAGTATAGCACATTGGGACAACAATATGGTACTTGGTGCAGCAAGTACACAAAGCATATGGCAGCAACAAGAAGGTATTGCAGTAATAGGATGATGAGGTATTACAGCTTGCATTTGGGTGCAAGATAGTGCAATGAAGAGCTCAACATAGTGCTGCAAGAGGAGATGCAATATAGTGATGGGTACAATCATGATTAGTGAAGCATGATGAGATGCAACATTGTGATGATAGGTGCAGCACGACGAGGTGCAACATGATGACGAGATGCAGCATGATGATAGGTGAAGGAGTCACCTTGGAGAATCAGTTGAAGCGGCATGTCTTCAACTGATCTCATCTTCTTAGAGACGATCTATGCTCTTATCTAGATAAGTCAAAGTGTTGACTTCTGTTGTAAATGTACTCTCTCTCTGTGCTGAACTATTGAAGAACATATAAGAAGAATTGATCAAGGGTTTCCCGGGGTTTGTCCCTGGCTAGCGCCACATCTTGTGTCCTCTTGTCTTGGCTTGTCTTTTGCGATTTATGTTTATGTTCTATCTGCAGTTTACTTTCATGCTGATGTGATTGCTAATCTGGAAAATATATTGAGCTAACTGTGAAAATTGAAATAAATTGCTCTAAGCATAGAACATACCTAAAATTAACAACATGGCAGCAATGCTCCCACCACTCGTGGAGAGGATGTTGATCTTAATTACATGGATGAAGACATATTTGATGATATGTAAATGTAATTTATGATGATGTTTTAAACTTTTAAACACTGAACATTGAATAACATAATATGCCGTATGATAGTTGATTGCCAGTCATATTTCATTTTGTACTTTGTACTATGTACTAATGTAGTGCGTATTATTAATTTTGGTGATGATGTTGTCACGTTGTTGATTGAAATTTGAAACATGAACTTGATGACATGTTGAATGTTATAATATTCATTAATGATGATGACAATGTGTATGCTGAATTGATGATGATGATTTGCTTATGTTGAATTCATGATGATGATTATGTATTTTTAGATATAGATTATAGATTCTAAAAGATGAATGGTAATATGAAATTCTTGTTTTGTTATGTGTGTGTGCCGTTTCCTTGTTGTATCGTATCCAAATTTTTTGAAAATTTGTCGTATCCGTTTCAGTGCAACTTAGTTTAAATGGTTTATATATTTCATATTTTGTGTAATTCAATAATTTTTTATATTTTTAAATATATAATATATAACATGTCCTTCGTGTCTTGTTTTGGGGGGTCATCGTGTCACATGTCAGATACTCATATTTTCGTGTCCTACATGTCCCATGTCCTCATGTCAGGGGACTTAGCTTAACACTCATTTCAAAGTGATTGACAACCGAGATTAGATCTCACCTCACTTGAGATCAATGGCTAAGATTGAAACTTACTGAAGTAAATTACTTTACATTTCCTAAGTTTTATTAACTCAATAAGACAACGTATTAATATGTGTTTTTTCCTAAGTTAGACTTAGGATAAGTTACATTAGCAACTTGCTCAACCTAGAGTAAGTGTTTTAAGCAAGGGTACTTGGAAGAGGGTGCAGAAGTGGGGAGCAAGGAGGGACAATTTTCAGAAGCTTCTGGGTTGGGAGCGATTTTTATATAATATATATTTTTATATATTTTGATGCATATATGTCAACAAAAGCATGTAGAATGATGAATTAGTTATAAAAAGCATAAAAACATGGATTAAACCATATAAGATCAATCATATAGTAGTTATAGTCTTTATTAACCATGGGTCCACAAGTTACAACATTTCGATTCTCATCATGTTGGGTGTAGACCCTGATTATATTCCTGATTCATAGGTCTTGTTTTGGTCGCGCTTGGATCCCAATCCCTAGCGAGAGGTGTGGTGGGGGGAAAGAACCTTTGAGCCCCCCCCCAGCAGGGGTTCGGTGGCAGCGCCCCTGAAAGGAAATTTTTGAGAAAATTTCCTTGTGAAATATTTTAATTTTGTAGTCAATCTGGACTGTTCTTTAGGTGGAAGATAATACTGTAGAAATTATGTTAATTTAGGGTTGTTTGCCCTCGAAGACAACCCTTGGTTTGTATGAGGCAAGTGTATTGCGGCTGGGTATTATTTTGTATCTATTGCTATCTTTTGCTAGCACTTGATGACGAGTTTTGACTCATAAAGTCTTATTTTCGTCACATGGCATAATCTTGTAGAGATGCTTTCTTACACAAGTATATGAACAGTGTCGGTTGTTTAACAATGGGAGCAAGTAAAATTTGTTGTTCCAACCCTTTTCCTTCTCACTAGCGTTGTCACATACTTTTACAAGGTTGTTGAACAGTAGAGCAAATTTTTTTTGTGAAGAAAAGAAAAGAAATTTGCTTCCAATTCTTTTAAATGTAAGGCTCCATCCTCCATATTATCCTCCTCTGGGTCGTTGTTCCAAGTGATATATGCTCTATGAAATCAAGCTTGCTCACAATAATGTGTCAACAACGTCAACCTGTAGTGTACATAAACCATGCTTTCTGCTCAGTTTTCATTGAGGCAGTTTCTTTTAACATTGTGGATGAATCTATAGGTGCTCCAATGCATCTCTGCAGAAAAAGTATTAACCCCCTGTGAAAGCACTAGGGACGGAGCGGATTTTTTTGGTGGGAGCAACCAGGGAGCAATTTCTTTTGGCGGGAGCGCACTCCCTGGGTTGCTCTCTAAGCGCTTCCATTTGGAACACGCTTTGGGAGTGGGTGCAAGGGGTGAGGGGGTGGGGGCGCTCACTTGCAGCCCTGGTTCTATGGAGATGTGGGTGATTTCTACACACCTAGACACAAGATTTGTGCAGAAGTACATGCATGAGCTACAAACTTCAACAAATTCTCGCTTGGGGGGATATTGATCCCCCCAAACCACCCAGTCAGTTTCACAACCCCAGGCCCCACAAAACATGTTGGGGTGGACAATCTATACCTGCAAAAATCCAACACTTTCCTTTAGAACTTTTTGACAGCAGCACTAAGCAGATTTATCCCAACTGGTAAGACTTAAAATGGATCTGAGAGTCATCTTTTAAGCTACCCACTAGAATGGGGTTGAACAAATAACAAATCTAATAGAAGGGATAAACAGACACTCTGGTTGCATGCTTCCCTTAGATGCTCAATGAAGTCATTAATGCCAAAGCTTGCAATTGTTCTTCCTTTTGGAACTGCTTTGTTCACCCAAGACAATTTCCTCAGGTATCAAATATATGAATACACACAACAAGTGGGACACGGGCTTCAACAATTTGAACTTGCTTATGGTCAGTCTGTCAGTAATAAGTATAAACACTAATTTAAACCATTATATGTGACAAATTGGATTATTTTTTTAACTATTGAATTATATGTAGTGCAAAATCTTGTTGTGAGTCGTGACCCATCATTTCGATTACATTAAAATATTGTGCATCTTCATGAGGTTAAAACAACAAATTGATAAGAAGCCTATGATTCATATCTGAGCGCTAGCAGTCATCACCTATAAATGTGCAAAATTTATCTTTTCATGTTTCGTTGCATGATGCCAGTTCACTTGGCAACCCTTCCATCTTCTCCAAAGATTATTCCTCAAATATCTTTGAACCAGAAGGTTTATAGTTTATACACCACCAAATACCACAACTTATTGAAACATATTGTGGAAGTAAGGGTATCTGTCCAACAAATGTCCACTGGCTATAGCTTGTAGGCTGTCATGGGTTATGCCTGGTAATAGGAATGCAACCCTTATAGCATCTGTGTGAAATAAAGTTGTCTTCGACATACTTTCAAAACACTTTTCCTTGTGTCTACCTTTGTCATGGCAAGAGCTCCCTAAGTCCTGTCTGCTTCCTGTGTGAGGGGTCAATGTCATGTCCCACCTGTCCTTTAGGAGTCAAAAGTCTCAATGCATATTTTTAGAGCTGAAAGTGGAATTGTATCAATGCTCAAGCATTTGCTCAGTAATTGGATTCCCGTTGTGTCATTCCTGGAGCTTAATAAGAGCCACTTAATCTAGACTGGTCCACTTGTTTTCTGAGAGCATTCATGGTTTTGGCCAAGTAGGTAAAATTATGTAAAAGTAAACTTAATTAAGATTTAATGTATCTGGGCAGGTTTCTGTTTTAAGTATTTTTGAGGATGTAGGTTGTGCAGTTGAAACTTTAACCAACCCAACTCTAGAGTTTGTGCTTCTAAGCCTCACTATAAGAAAAGGGCATAAGTTCAATCTTCATACCTCTTGTTTAGGGATCATAGTGACTTAGGTTTTTAAGTTAGAAACTGTAAACTGTGGAAGTGTGAAACTGGATAATGAGAGTAGCTTTCTCTGTAGATCAAGCTTGTCTGGGCAGATTTTCCATGGCTGTCCGATTTCTTTCTGTACTGAAAATATAGATTTGTCCTAACATCAAGTACTGCATTCTGTGTGCTGTGAGCTCATATAGTTAGCAAATTCGGCTGCATACCATTAAAGCTTAGACCAAAGTTATCTTTTCTTCATGCTCAAGGAAACCTGCTATGGCATGAGTAATGAATCCTTTGATTTATCTTTGTCATGGACAGCCATTTAACTTGATGTTAGACAAAAAGACACTTGTTTGGTTCTTGCATAATTGCATGTTGATTATTGTGATCTGTTTATAAGTGATCAAATACTTGCCTACCTGCACAGGTGACTGTTGGGCATTTTCGGCAACTGGAGCAATTGAAGGCATCAACAAGATTGTTACAGGCTCACTGGTTAGCCTTTCTGAACAGGAGTTGTGTGATTGTGACACATCTTATAATAATGGCTGTGACGGAGGACTAATGGACTATGCTTTTCAGTGGGTAATCATGAATGGTGGGATTGACACAGAGGTTGACTACCCTTATAAAGGTGTCCAGAAGGCTTGTAACAGCAAAAAGGTGTTGCCTTCATACACCCTTATTTTTATTTATCAGATAGTTACATCAATCAGCAAGCAGAACAAAATTTCAGACAATTATTTGCATTGCATTAGGGCATAGTTTCTAGCATGATCCATGTCATATTGTTCCATTGTTATTTCTCTAAGTAGCTGACAAAAGCATATAAGCTACAATTGTTGCATGGTTATGATTTGAGTTGGTCTGTAACATATATGTTTCAAGATTACAGGATTTAGTCTCTCCATGATCTAACTTCTTGGATTAAGAAAGGATCCTTGCGAGTGTACATATGTTAAGAACATCAAGAGCTTATGTTTCAGGTGAATAGGCGTGTGGTAACCATAGATGATTATAGAGATGTACCAGCAAACAATGAGAAGGCATTGCTACAGGCAGTTGTACATCAGCCTGTAAGTGTGGGCATTTCTGGTGGTGAAAGAGCATTCCAGTTATATTCTGGAGTAAGTGTTGATGCCAAACCTGTTGAAATGAATTTAAATCATTGTTAAATGTGATTCTTGAATGGTTCATTATGGCTTGTTTTGAGGTTTTAATGGGTATGAGATGGTAGTATACTTAATTGTGCTCAGAAGGAAAAAGTAATTTTCCCCCCTCTAACAGGGAATCTTCAATGGTCCATGCTCAAATTCTTTAGACCATGCTGCTTTGATAGTTGGATATGGCTCAAACAATGGGCTTGATTACTGGATAGTAAAAAATTCATGGGGCAAAAGTTGGGGTATGAATGGCTATGCATACATGGTCCGAAACAGAGGTGATCCTGAGGGTATTTGTGGAATCAACACATTAGCATCCTATCCCATTAAGTCAAGCCCAAACCCTCCACCACCCCCGCCTATCCCCACTCCAGTTAAATGTGATGCACTCTGGTACTGTCCAGCTGGAAGCACATGTTGTTGTACATTGTCCATATTCAGATTCTGTATAAATTGGGGTTGTTGTCATTTGGAATCCGCGGTGTGCTGCAAAGATCAAAAGTATTGCTGTCCTCAGGATCATCCCATATGTGACTCCGTTACTGCCCAGTGTCTCAAGGTTGGTGAGCTTCTGCAAACTATCCAGTCAAGCATTTGGTAGTAGAACAAATGAATGAATTCCCATGTAATTGTTGATGAGCCTCTATATTAAAATGGTGTAGTATTTTGTCCTAACTCTAGCTTTTGGTGTTACACATGTTTACAGGCTGCAAGAAATATGACAAGTGTAACAGGCCTTGCTCAAATGAGTGCTTCAATTCTATGATACTTTATGGGTGAATATATTCTTCTACTAAGAGCTTTAATGAAGCCTGCAAGATGGAGCTTAACTTCTATTGAGATTACGGTTATGTTCAAATCCCAAATGAAAGATTGCACACAAAAGCAATGTACTGCTTGTGCTTAAACAGAGAAAAGATGTATTATCTGAGGCCGATATGAGACTTGCTAGTCATTGTTCCATTGGACTTTCAAGATCTGTATGTTAAAAGTTGCGACTTTCTTTGATTGTGTGAGCCTGTATGAAACTTGCTAGTCTTTGTCCAGGGAAGATACATGTCGAGACCTATATGTATTTTTGAGAAATACTGCTCGTAGAAGCTTATAGCTGTTCCTTTGGCTAAGCTACTACACCATGAGGGGTGTATCAATGCTGTCAAAATCATTTAGGACTTGCACCAGGCCTTATCCATGCCCATTAGGGGTATTTTGTACCCAGGTGTTTGTGCTTTACAAGCCTGATCACCTTGCTGCTAGACCAGTTCCCATGGACCAAGCGCTATGTCTTAAGGTTGTTTAATCCTTTTCTAATGCAGACGTTGGGGCTACTGTGAAGGGTACTACTATATATTTGAATAATTTGGAAATAATGCATAAAGTTCATTGTTTAGCGTATCGAAATAAGAAGTCCTCAGTTCATTTTAGAGATGAGAAAACCAAACCCCCACAGAAAGAAAACAGATTATCGGATCTTAGTTAATGGAAAGAATTATTGAGATATCCATTTGACATACATATAGAACTTTGTATTAATTTAAACACGAATTGAAAGAGAGGCTTCGTAATAGAGGTGCACAAAAAATCGAGGGCCGAGTAAAAATACTTAAAAAGGAAATGCAAAAGAATAAAACGATAGATCTAAGATAACTTGGAGATATGGCTAAGAGACAATTCAAAAAGCCTCGAAATAGTCAGTGGTAGTTTTGTTCGTAATAAAATGCACATTGAATTCTGAGCAGAGGTTATGCTATCTATAGCTTAGCCTACATAGTTGAATTCCCCGTTCTGGTACCGAATTTCAGAAGACTTAGGGCTACTTCTTACTGCCTGACGAATCAGTGTAATTTGAACTAAGTTCTATTAGATTACTGGCAGGTCTGCATAGGATTGTGATAGGAGGTGCTGTTGTAATTTCATTGAGAGAACTGAGGTGCTGTACAGCCCAGGTAGGGGGAGATGTTTACATGACTGTCTTTGTGTGTCAAATGCTCCTACTGATCCATCTTTATCCCAAATCAATTAATTTCTGAGCTTTTGTACATTAATTTCTTTTATTCCATTAAAGTGGATAGATCCATTTTTATCCCAGATTGATTAATTTCTGAGAGTTTGCACCTTAATTTTTTTTATTCCATTCAGAGCTTAATAAATCTGGGGTTAAGATTGGACAAATTATTCCATTCAAAGCTTAATAGATCTGGGGTTAAGATGGATCTATGGCCATGCTAATCAACTAATATGGCCATGCTAATCAACTAAAATGAATAGCGCACATTTAAATAAGCTCTGTTGGAGAATGATTTGGTTTCTTTCGTGTTTGTAAAGTTGCTACTCAGTTGACATTTCACAATTATTTATAAAATATCAGACGTTGCCACTCAGCCGCACAACTGTCTCATCAAGTGAAAGAGTCAGTACTGCACTTAGCAAAAACTCCATATCACTTGAAAAAAAAAATACATAAAAAATTAACCAAAAAAAAAAGAGAATTTCATTCCACGAGGAAGCCATCATTGTGGCATTAAGATTGACCTATGCTCGTGTAAATGGTCAATTAACATTGTAAATTTGTAACCATAGTACATACATGATAGCTTATACATTGAAGCCTCAGACGCTGATAGTGATGATCTAAAAACTGATAGCAGATGGTTAGCAACTAGCATTACAAATTAAAATTAAAAAACACGAGAACAAACTACACATTGCATAACGTGAAACAAGTAAAACAAAACAAATGGCGAGTTTGACCAAATTTGCTTCAAAAGACTCACGAGTTTGACATAGTTTGACTCGTGTGTTGATCATGATTAGCTTCATAATGGGCATGTGAGCTGAGTTAACTTGGTGGTGGCTTCTAAATTGATTGTTGTTCATGATTGCTTCATAATGGGCATGTGCGCTGAATTAACTTGGTGGTGGTTTCTAAATTGATTGTTGTCTCATTTTACCTTATTGGAACCTACCAAGCTTTTGGCTTCACATATTAATAGGAAGCCAAAGCCAATTTGTTTGAACTCCCGAGTCCACTCTCATTAACTATTTTCATGAAATGGGTGCAGCATGTTCAATTGGAGAGACATTCAGTAGCACACTAAGGCTTTTTATTTACAGCCACTGAATCCTACAACTGAAATCAGCATCGGTTATACCCAATTTGATAATATTGTGCATATATATATATATATATTTTCAGATTTGCAAAAAATAATAAAAATCATGAAGATTTTCAGATTTGCAAAAAATAATAAAAATCATGAAGTGCTATATTGAATATACATGAATACTTAAGATCTATACAAACACAATTTATAAAGCCTCACATTGCAAACATTGTATCATCCCTTCAATTTGGAGAATGTATTTGGGATTTCGGTTTTAGTTATTTGTAAAAACAAGACGTGGGCTCAATTATTGAAAACATCGTTGTAAAGTTATTCTATTTCCTATGAGTTCGTCAACATGCAGTTCATGCAGTTCATCAACATGCTTGCTAGAGTGAGTGATATGATGGTCTTCATAGCTTTGTTATTCTTGGTATGTTGTATGCTGTACTTGTACTTATTTGTTCTTTGAGGTAATATATGAAATATTAAAAAAATGTTATGCGAACATTTCACACTCACACATGCCTTTTACGGGCATCTTTCGTTTGTTATTTGAGGTAATATATGGAGTATTTTCATAAAAAATGTTAGGCCAACGTTTCTCACACACACCTTTTATGGGCATCCTTCATTGCCTTGGATTTGGTTGCAAATGTGTTGCCATAGTGAATACCCTCTTTTCTAATGCATTAGAGCTTTCTTAGTTCTGTTATTCTTGGTATGTTGTATGCTGTACTTATTTGTTCTTTGATGTAATATATGAAATATTAAAAAAAATGTTATGCCAACATTTCACACTCTGCCAACATTTCACATTCACTCACGCCTTTTATGGGCATCCTTCATTTGTTATTTGAGGTAATATATGAATTATTTTCATAAAAAATGTTAGACCAACATTTCTCACACACTTTTTATGGGCATCCTTCATTGCCTTGGATTTGGTTGTAAATGTGTTTCCATAGTGAATACCCTCTTTCCTAATGCCTTTTTTCTGAACAATGCACTATAAGATTGCATCCAACTTCATCATTTGATTAGGCAGGGGTGATCTCATGCTCTCTATTTGAATATTCTAATTGTTGATACTTTATATTCATTGAAATCAACTAAAATGCAAGGAAAGTTGTGGTATATCTCTCTTTTTAATGGGTTTGAGATGGTTAACAATCATTTTGTTAATGACTCTACTCTCATTTCGAGCAAATTAGGAATTGGTGGAGGTTACTAGGGGTTGTTGGAACTCTATTGCAATTTTTTTGGACTAGTGGTTAGCAAGAGGAAAACCAACTTTTAGGATGTTGGGATTGATGCTCTTCTAGTTTGGATCTCCCCTTTATGGAATTATGTCAATTTAGGGGTGATTCCTATACTTAATTATTCCATTTGGAACAAGACTTTTGGTTGAGCATATGTGGGATTGGTGCCTATAGAGGCTTGAAACAAAAGCTTCTCATATGATAGTTCAATAGTTTACCTTTTGTAGGCAAGCTAACATATTTTTTGCGGATTCTACAACGTTCCCAACTTTATTATGTTTCACGCTATCTACTAAGCATGGTGTAGTTCAAGAAATTGAAGCAAATTCTAAGACTTTTTTCTATGGTCCAAGTATGGTCATGAAAGTGCCTTTTTTATGGTTACTTTGGGTATTATTGTAACACCCTCCTCCCCCATTTATCCAAGCTAACTGGTCCATTGGGGTAAACATGTGACAAATAGTTACTATGATATGGTTCAACTCCCCATGTGCAATTAAGGAAGTGGAACCCACATGACAAGACCAATCTGATTTTTCTCAGGAGCTACAAAACCTTTGGGAAACCATTGACCCTTCAAGGTGCCCAACCCCTGTGACAACTTGATGTTTCGCTAATCTAAAACCCCAGTAGCTCCCATGAGAAGGCATTAGTGCGACTGAGACCCTCCAGTTGCTCCCACATGAAGGCATCCATGCGACTGTGATCTTTTTGAGGCAGTTCTATGCCAGTGACCCTGAATTCTGAGCCACTTTTTCAGGGTTAGGACTCAGGCCTCTGCCTAGAAGTTCATGAGATTTTAAGAAATGATAAATGGCATTGAAATAATGCTACTAATCCAAAAACTTCAACAAGGACTTGACCAGACCGCTACCAACTATGATAGGAACTTCGTCAAACAAATTATAAGCATGTAATCTACAGGTCACAGCAATAGATCTTAACATAGAGATCTCATACTTATCTGAGAATTGTCAAAGAGGATTGATGTCTCCTCCCAATAGCTACAATGTTATCTATTAGGTCATTCATTCATTAACATTTCATCAACTAACCAAAACATGATGAGAGCCATAAATCAAAATTGTCATAAAACATGCTTATAACTAGCAAATAACCAGAGATGTATTCATGATGAAACAACCATTAAAGCCATAGAATGACATGCAAATTTACTCATGAAATAACAAAGGAAAAGGAACTTTTATTAAAATATGCAAATCCAACCAAGTCAAGGACTTCCACGTACCACTAGACCATATATTGAGCTGAACCAAATTTCTCTTTCGGCCAATCACCCTTGTGCCATATTCCAAGCATGAACGTGGGATCTCATGGAATAAACTAAGAAAATGAAACCAAGGCTTCTAGAGGCCAAACCAACTCAACCTTGAACCAATAATTCCACCTCATGGTCGAACATCACTAATCATCACCAAATCGGTCTCTACCCAAGCTGTCCAAGGCTCCAAAGCGTTTGTTCCAACCAAGGCTTCCAGGACTAGTAACTCAACCCACAACCATTGTTTGGCTTAGAGCGTTTTTCCAATCAGGGATTCCAGGACTAGTAGCTCAACCCACCAAGGGCTCCAGGGCATTTGTCTAACCAAGACTTCCAGGACTAGTACTCAACCCAAGTTGTTATAGGGCTTTCAGAGCATTTGTCCAACCAAGGCTCTAGGAACTAATAACTCAACCCACAACCATAAGGAACATGAGCACCAACAAGAAAACAAAAGTAAAACCCACAACATCATGGCTATCAAGGAAATGGAAGGCTAGGCAAAATCACTGTTAATCTAGGCAATCCTCCATGCCACTGACAAATTATAACCAAGAAACCACATGCATATGCCATGCATGCCAAAACTAGCAAGGAAATCATACATGCAACTCAATTTTTGCAAGAAAAACCCACTGCAACTACTAATCTCGTTGTCCTCTTGTGCTTTCCTGCTCTTCCTTTGCCTTCTTGCTTCAAATATCAAGTATGCCACACTCCTCCAAGAATGCTCCAAGAAAACTCCAAGTGTCCAAGAATATGAGAGAGTGGAATGAGAGCTCCGAAAACTGAACTAACAAAAAACTACCAACTGATCCTCATAAGCCTTTTTATTAATGAGAGCTCTGTTTTCTTCAATTTCCATTGTTTTTCCTTCATTTTCCTCCTCACGTGCAACCTGTGACCTTTCATCTCTCTTTTCTCCTATTTTCCATTATTTTCATAAATAAAATGCCAATAAATGTCTCATGCCTTTCCAAATCCTTTGCCAATTTCCATAGCCATTAATTAATCACAAATGATCCCCATCACTATGTTTTTTCCCAACATTCAGATTGGAATATGTCCCATAACCTTGGTTATTATTTTATCTTTATTAACTTTATTACATGGATTTTTAACCAGGGCTGTTACAATTATGCCTAAGGGTTGAATCATGAAAGGTTCATTCACATTAAAGGTAATACAAAAGACACTTTTGATGTAGGGTAGAATGTAACTTTTTAGCATCATACTATTGAATTTACTTCTCGAACTTTCACCCTCAGTTGTTCCATGAAGGTCCATGTACATCAATATTCAATTGGTACAACTCTTCAAGAAGAATCAACCCTATAATATCTTTGATAACCATCTTACCAAATTAATTCAAACTTATTCTGGAATGCAACAAAATACAAATATACACATAAACACAGAGATGCAACAGAAATAAGACTTCAATTCATTAATATCAAAGTATTGAAATATGCTTACATACATAAATAGAATTAGACTAGCTTGGGCGATGGTAGCTTATCTCTAAGAAGAGATGTGGCAGCTACATGCCTCTCAACTGTGTTACAATGGGGCTCAAAGGCTTATTTATTATTGAGAAATAATGAAAAACCCTAAGCATCCAAAAAACTAACTTTAGGAGATGAAGAGCCAAAATTGTGGGCCCCGTTTGGGTAAATTGGTACATCGACTTCCCGGGGTTGTAACTTTGGCATACGATCTCTGTTTCGGTATCATAATACCTTGTTTCGAAGATCTTGAAGAAGAAGTTGAAAACAATCCAATAAATTGATTTGAGACTTTTTCGGTTGCTCAGTTTTCCCTAAAAACATATTTTATTATCTCAAAACGACTCCAGAAGTTTAGGACTCGAAAAATTGCCAAAAATAGTAAGTTATGCTACAATTAAGAAAACTGAAAAGAAATAACGACGGGGGTCTAAGTGGAATAGGAGGGTGGCCACCAATATCTACCTAGATCACAAATGACGTCAAAGCATTTGCGAGCCAACAATCTCTAATTCCTCCATGCCCTAGTCCCAAAATCCTAAGAAGCTCCCTAGAAGAGGATGCTTTTTTCACTTGTGTGTTTAAATCTTGGATGCTCATCAATACACTGACCTTGATGAATCCATATCCAAATAGAATAGCATGACAAATCCCATCTTACATAACCAAAAAAATTCTACTTGACCAACAAAACAACAAACTTTTAGGGCTTTCACATGCTCTTACTAATAAAGGACCTAGAAATCCTAAAAAGGTGTAGGGAAAACAAGATATCACAAAAGCCAAAGCTATCTCTAACCATAAGGGTATCCTGAGCATATTGAAAATGATGTTAAAAATGATTTTCCATTGAGTGGATACCTCAAGAAATCTGATTATCCATTTCATTGCAAGTACTTTATTGAGTTGTAATGTCAAATAAGGCCCAAACCCCACTTGTTGTTGGGTATAATAGCTTCTCATATCGCAATTCAATGATTTTCCTTTGCAAGTAAGCTAAAAATGCTTTATGAATTATATAGGTTTCCTAACTTTATTATGTTTCATGCTATTTACTTAGTAAGACATAGTTCAAGAAATTGGAGTAGATTCTTGGGATTTTGTTTCGTTTTTCCAAGTATGGTGGTGAAAGTGGACTTTCTATGGTTCCTTTAGATGTGTCTATTATGACCAAGAGACTGAACATTTGTTGAACCTTTCTCTTGGTTAACCCTTCCCCTAGTGCATAAGTTACTCAACATTGATGACCTATTAGGGTTGTATGCTCTCTGTTTGGGCCTTTGTTAGGTCCCTATACTACTAGTGTAACTCCTTATTGTTATTAGTGCAACCCCCTTGTTGTATTGTTATGCCCATGTAGTCTCCATATTGTTATTATTGTGCCCCATAGAAATCCACTATTGTTATTGTTGGACCCTTACAATATTATTGTTATGTCGGCTCCGATTATATTGTGACCCCTTAAACTCCTATATATAGAAAGGAGGTATTGTCATTTGTATCATCCAAGAATTTTTCATTTGTGTAATGTAAATGATGTTTCCCCCTTAAAGAGGCTTATTTTGAAGTCGTTGATCTATCTTTTCTTCTATTTTGTGAGCAAGTTGCATAACATGGTAGCAGAGCTTTGGATTCTAGGGTTTTGCTGCTTCAAACATGCCATTGTGGAATTTTCGCTATAACTTTTTTTCTACGAAGTTTCAAAAGCTGAAATTAAAACCCATTTGAGCTGAAATCGTGATGAACCTCATGTCCGAATTTAAGATCTTGATTCACTATATTTTCGGAGATATGACCTGAAAAATTTAGGGTTTTGTAGGTTCTCGAATTCCTTCTCAAACATGTGACCTTGGGAAAATCATCATAACTTTCTCTTTGAGCATCAGATTCAAATTTCGTAAAAAGGGATAGAAAGAAGATGGTCTATAGTTTGTTGGGTATCGTTTTTAGAGCCGAAGGTTTAAACAGTGACACATGGCACTTCGTACAAGTTTGCTCTACTGAACTAGTCTATAATTAGGTTATTGTGGAAGATTGAACATAACATTTTCTTGGAGAATCCAATCTCGATCAGACTTGTGGGGTTGGAAAGAGGACTCAAAGGGCTACCATAAAATGAAATTTCAAACCTTGGAGATCCACCATTATAGAGATATTATAGATTCAAGATTGAACTCCTAAAAGTAAGAAAACAGTCGATATGAGGAAGTTTGATGGCAAGGATCCTATAACATGGATAGTACAAATGGATAAATATTTTGATCTACATGATGTGCAACTATTACAAAAGGTACGTATTGAATCTTTATATTTAAAACCATACCAATTTGTATGGTATAGAGGGCTTTGTTCTCGTAAACCACTTGTCACCTGATCAATTTTCACGGAGGAAATGATAACACATTATGATGATACAAAGAACAACACTTTCTTTAGCGAATTGATAAATCTTAAACAAAAGAGTTCAATAGTGGAGTACATTGAGGACTTCCAAAAATTCAATATAAGGGTAAATGATTTTCTAGAGAAGTAGAGGATTGATGTCTTCATAGGTATTTTAAAGGATAACATTCAACATGAGGTTCATCTTTGGGAACCTGATTCATTGGAGAAGACATTCACATTGGCAAAAAAAATTGAAGGAAAAATTATGGAAACAAAGAATCCTACCACTCACGACTTTAAATATGGAAATGTTGTTGCTCTCAGCGTTCCATAACCTACAAGGTTGACACCACAACAATTGGAAAAAAAAATAGAAAACAGGCTTTGTTATAGTTGTGTTAACAAATACACTAAAGTTCATAAGTGTGCTGAGAAGAAATTATTTTACATCGATTGTGAAGAGGAAGAAAATGAACAAGAAATGTAAAAAGAAGAGGATATACACTAAGAACCAACTCCAGAGAAAGAACAAATGAATCTGACAATACCTTGTAGTGCATTGGCAGGAATTACCACTCGCCAAACTCTCAAGATAGATGGACAAATGGAGATAGTGAAAAATTGTTTGGAAGGATATCTTTGTTGCTTTGTATCTAATAAACAAACACAATGGGTCAAGTGGTTACCTCTGGTTGAATGGTGGTATAACGCTTCAGCAAAAATGACCCCATTTATGACACTTTATGGATATCATACATCATCCATCACATCATCTTTAAGAGAAAATGCTAAGGTTCAAGTAATGGAAGATCACATCAAGCATCATCAACAAGTTTTCCAACTCTTAAAGGATAACTTCACTTTGGTGCAAAATCAAATGAAACAACAGGCAGATCAACATCGCAGTGAAAGAAATTTTGATGTAGGCGACCCGGTATTTTTATGGCTACAACCATACAAACAAATGTCCCTCAAGCAAGCTAAGAAGGATAATAAATTATCACCAAAGTACTATGGTCCTTACAAGGTGTTGCAAAAGATTGGTACTATGGCATACAAATTGGAGTTCCCTGCATCTTCTTGAGTGCACCGAGTTTTCTATGTTTCATGCTTAAAGAAGGTTATAGGTGACAAGCTTCCAGTTCAAACAATATTGTCGGAACTTGGCGATGAAGGAAAAATCATAGTGGAACCTCAAGTAGTCATAGAAACAAGAACCAGATAGCTACGAAATCGATCAATTTCAAAGTATCTCATCAAGTGGAAGAACTTACCTGCTGAAGATTTCACATGGGAGGATGAGAATTTTATATAGAAGTATCTAGAACTACTCAAGCATTGAGGACAACACTTTTTGAAGGAGAGGGGCATGTTAGGTCCCTATACTACTAATGTAGCCCCTTATTGTTATTAGTGCAACCCCCTTAGTGTATTGTTGTGCCCATGTAGTCCTCATATTGTTATTATTGCGCCCCATAGAAACCCACTATTGTTATTGTTGTTCCTTTACAATATTATTGTTATGTCGTCCCTGATTATATTGTGACCCCTTAGACTCCTATATATAGAAAGGTCTTGTCATTTGTATCGTCCAAGAATTGTTCATTTGTGTAATTTTTGTGCCCTTACTTCTGATTGGATTAAGGAATCTTCTTTAGTTGATTCATCTTCATGCAAATATCTTGCATCAAACTCGGGTTTGGAATGTGTATTTGTCATAAATTCATGGAGCGATGAATTTGACCACCTCAGTGATCATCTTTGGCTAAAGGAATCATATATATCAGTTTTATTTCATGATGAGAAGCTCCTGGTTTTTCTTGTGAACATTATAGAGTGAATTGTGTTCTTCATCACACCTAAAATCCTCTTGAGTGCATATGAATGCATGAGTTATTGTGTGATTCAAATTCTTCTTCGCTTACTGTATTCTGACTGGTCTCGTGTTTGTTGTACTAGCATTCCTTTTCATTTCTTTCGATGATTACAAGGTTAGTGCAGTGTGTTACCAACTATAAAGAAATATTTTGTTACATTCATCACACAAAGAACATGATTCTATTATTCAAAGCATTTGTGAAGATTTTCAAACTGATTTACCTTTAATATTTTCTAAATCTCATGCTCAAAACGGTCCATCTAATCATGATATTAACTGTCATGCATTTTATCATTTTCCCACTAGTATATTCAATGACATCTATTTTACATCCTTTGATCTTCATGGCTCAACATGTCACTATTCGGATACTTGTCGAGCAATTGAGGAACTTCAACCTTTCTTGATGGTTATGTTAGGTCTTCACTATCTTGGCATGTTTGTTGAATATAATCAGATATTTTTTTCATGATGAGATTCTCGCCCTGATCCCGCGCTTTTAATTGAATATTCAATGTTTCAATGTTTTCGAGGTTTTCAAGAGGATTGTTTTGAATTTCATGATCCAATCGTTGAATGGTTGGAGCAATCTTACTTGTCAATCTCCATTGAAAATAATAGGTTTCATTGTTTTCTCATGCTTGTTAAGTAGGATGACATAGAATAAGGTGCATTCACAAGAAGTTTCAGAGGTTTGTTTGATTATGGTTTCTGTCGAAAAGGTAACACTGTGAACTAGTTAGAAGTATTGGTTGTGAGACATCTTTCTGCCCACATGCAAGACCTTCTTTAGGTTGTGAAAATTCTTCAAGCTCTTATATTTTCTCTTGCACATTACTTTATATCAGTTTTAATCAACCATATCTTTGTGATTGATGGTTAGGAACAACTACGGTGGCTTCACTGAAAATTTCATTATACGTTACCTTGACTTTCTAGTTGTTAGGTTAGGAGTAGGACTATATGCATTCTAGTTTACTCTCCCTTGCACTCATTATACACTTTTTCTCTTTAGTATTTATTGTCTTTTCTTAATTTTTTCTTGCACCATGTTTGGTTTACCCTCATTTTTCTTGTACTTTGGTTTCACTTTCTTGTTGTGTCGTGTCTTT
This sequence comes from Pinus taeda, assembly GCA_000404065.3. Classification (NCBI taxonomy): domain Eukaryota; kingdom Viridiplantae; phylum Streptophyta; class Pinopsida; order Pinales; family Pinaceae; genus Pinus; species Pinus taeda. The sequence continues at coordinate 132,557 of APFE031563300.1, forward strand.
TCCTTTTGTTGTGTCGATAATATTTTGCATGAAAAGTGTATGATTTGGGCTCGAAAGAAAATTTGGCAAAATAGAAAAGGACTTTGTGACACTGCAACATTTGGCTAACTCCCTATCCTTCTTCCTTATCTTAGTTACACATTTTTTTCGATGATGTTATGATGGAAAATACGATCCTTGCGTTAATAAGTCCTTGTGTAAACCATAACATCCATGTTTATTATGGAAAACCTCATGTCTTCACTTGGTTCTTTATGTTTCACTATTTTCCATGCTTATACAATTAAGTAGAGAAGGAGAAGGGGAACAAATCTAACTAGAAAACCAAAATCAGAGGTCTTATATTCTTCTTTGAAGTGACAACCTATTCTACTCTCAATAAGTTGGGATCCCGCTTCCTCCCATGAAATGAATAAGTGCTTACACATAGTCCTCTATTAAATACATAAATAAATGTGAAAGAAGAGAAAGGCTTATTGCGTGGAGAGGTGAAGAAAGAAACTCCTCCAGGGTATTGTCTAGGCTCAATGGAAGCAGAGCACTGTTTGTGTTCTTGTAGTGACTCCACTGGGGTACTATCCAGGCCTGCTAGTAGCAGAGCAACACCAGAGATGAAAAACAATACTATGAAAATATAAAGCTCATGAACTATACTACTCTTCTCTAATTTGAAACATTGTGATATTGTTGATATTATGTTTGTGTTCAACTAAGAATGGACAGAGGGGACTACGCTTATTCGCAGGGTAAGTGGGGAGACCAAAGTGATATGCACGATGAATCAATACTTCCTTAAGAGATAGACCCTACACAAAAGAACCAACCTAGATAGAGAAATTGGATTTCTACCAATGTGTTGCCGAGTGTTGTCGCTACGACAAACACCCTTCAAAATTCTGATACTAATTGAATTTTGGAGCCTACTATGGATCTGGTGGTCGGTTGTTCCATAGTCACTTCTTGGTCAGTGGATGATTTTTTAAGTATTCAAGCTTTATTTTGGATCGTAAGTGTCAAAGTCACCTGTTCACACATGCTTACTTTGTAACGCATTCATGAAATCATTCCTTCACGCAAGCTTAAACATCCATGGCATAGTCCACTAAGTCACTTTTTTGCGATGTTCCACTGATGTCGACAGTTAGTGCGCATGTCATTAACAGCGCCTCACTTTGTTTGTGATCGTACTTATTTTTTGGTGAGCTTCTTCAACTATCATCTTTTGCACACTTTCATCTTCGCAAGTGTCATTTTCATGCTTACGACTACCATTTTTTCTTGTGTTAAGTTTAATTAGCATTGTTTTCATGTTACCTTCACTTTGGAATGTGTCCCTTTCGCTGTTGTTTGCATATCGCAAGTGTCATTTGCACTTTTCTCTTCATGTAATCAATGTCGTCTTTTGGCATGTGGAATGTCGCACAATGCACGAAATCTAGTTTTGTTGTGTTTCAAGGGGTAATATTTGTGTCCATGAGTTGTACTCACCATGCAAACATGTATCACACTCATTCCCAAAGTTTTAATCACTGTCGCACAAGTGTCATCACAGTCGTTTCACATTGTATCTTTGGTGTCGCACTTGTTATTACAATTTTTTCGCATTGAAGGAAGTCTATTGTTCATGTGTTCTAGATTATCTATGTTGTGTCATTAGGTGTTATAAGTGTGTGATCACAATCAAGTCCTATCATTATTCACATCAGCTTCATTGATCCCACACTTATCAAAATTCGGAATAACTTTCAACCAAGAAACTTAGCCTCATCCAAACCTCCTAAACTGGGCATTGCACAGTCTCAGCCCTCAATTTGCACCCCTGAATCTTGATACTATGCAATGTGTAGTTCTTGCCTCCCAGAACTGCGCACTATGTAGTCTCAGTGCTCAAGCTTCTACCTTGACCTCCAAAACTGCGCAATCATGCCCTCTAGACAAGCCTAAACTACACATTGCACAATCTTCCTCAATCCTCAACCTTGAGCTCTTGAACTACGTAATTGCACAATCACCTGGACTCCCTTCCTCCCAGAACTGCATAGTGGGAAAACTCAAGGATCAAGCCTCCAACCTGAGTCCTTGAGTCCCTCAACTATGCAATTCCTCTGCCTAGGCCTCCATAATTGTGCATTGTGTAGTCTCAAGGCTCAATCCACCAGACTGAGTCCTTAATTCCCTCAATTTCACAATTCATTGCCCCCCCTGCCTCATAGAACTTTGAAGTGGGCATCTTCAAGCCTCAAGCCCTAGTCTTGGACACTTAAGCCCCTCAACTAGGAAATCTCTTGAACTTATCCATCCTAAATTATGCATTGCGCAGTCTCAAGCCTCAGTCTTGGACCTTGGCCTTTAGAAATGTGCAATCCCTTAGCCAGTTACTCAACCAGCCACTAGTTCCAACCCTAAAAGGGGAACTCATGAAACATGTTAGGTTAGGGGTTTTTTGGACTGATTTGATCTTGTCATGAATGGTTTTTAGTTGTAGGTACTCTATCTTATCATGATAGGATGATGAGGGAGGAAACAGAGAACGAGATCATGCTACCAGACGCATATGGAGTTGAAGAGATAAGATGATCATCAGGTGAGAAGACAAAGGAGCACTATATTACAAAATAATATCAAAGATCAAGACGGCATGAAGACTCCATTTGATTTAAAACCCTTTGGAGGGTGGATATGAATAACAAAGCATATCTCTCATGAATATGAAGCATTTCACATCTCTTATTGAAGACAAAGGTGCAACAAGAATGGCTTGACATTGCCATATCATCAAGAAGTCCTTGTCAGCAGTGTTATGTCATGTCATGTCATGAGTCATCACGTGCCACATCATTTTATGGAATATGTAATTAAATATTGGAGACATATAATGTAAAGTGGAAGTCCAAGGTCCATTGATGTAATGTGAAAAATCATGTAGGAAGTCAAAATTTCATAAAGAAGTTGAACAGTCATGAGGATAGCCTAAGAGTCACAAGTGAGGTGAAGGATCACCCCATTTGTTATATATACACCCTCATGGCATAAGAAAAGGACTTTTCCCCTTGGCTTGTCCCATAAGGCATCAAAGAGACAGAGTTAGTACTTTTTAGGAGCAAGTCGTGGCTCTAATGCTCCACTATTGGAGCCAGTGATGCTTTTTGTATTTATGTATCTTGGGACTTTTACTTAATACTTGAATCTTGATGGTCGACAAATTTTCATGGATCGGTTGTGAATATTTGTAAGACTCTTCTATGAATATTTATGATTCATGTTTGTTTTCACCTGTACTAAACTAGTTGAACTATTTTGGTTAGTTTAGTGTTTATCTAATTGAAAATGGGTTGTAATGGTTGTAACAATCACTACATCTGTGTGGACTATTCCTCTTTATGTTATGTGGTTATCTTTTCGCTTAGGTGTGATCTATGAAGATGTTACTATTATCTTTCTCTTAGAGGCTCGTCTTTCGTTCCTCTGTAGTAAAATAACCTTGATACATTTGCAAGCGAACATTCACCATGCACACTTGCTTTTCGCAAATGCACATACACAGCTATCTCTCGTACTGAAAGTTAAAGCCAAGGAAAATCTATAAGAATATATGGAAACCGGGCTTATACTCTGAATGGAGCTCCTATTCCAAATCGTGTGAGGTCTAATTGGGACTTCACATCGGGGAGACCCCCTTGGTTGATGGATTTCCATCACCGTCAATAGGAGGCTTGGGAGTGTGTGATCCTTAGCTTTGGTAAGTCGGGTATCTCAGACAAGTTGGATTATGATGCAGGTATTCTACCACATGATCCTTAAGGGTCATGGCTGGGAAAATCAACAAGCAATAGGATGTTTGTTATCCTTACCTCGTATGGCAAGTTGTATCTCACCCATTGATTACACAATGGGATGGTTGTGATCCTTGCTTTTTAAATGGTATATTTCCTATTGCTCAATATAGGTTAGTAGATGGATGCTCCCCTATATGAGATGAATTGGGATGAGAGTGTCCCATAGGACCTTCCTCTTTGTCAATTGATTTTGAGTGGTAGCAGTGGCTCCCTGATGGATAGAGGATGGTAGCATGGGCTCCCCTCCAATTTCAAATAGTGTGGTAGGGTGTCTATGATTTTGATCAATGGTCTGTTTAATGATTCTAATAAGGTTTTTGTTTTTTGATTCAACCAACCCATTTCCTTGCGGATAATAATTAACAGGATATTTAAGTTTAAAACCTCTTTTGAGCGCAAATTTAGTCATAGCATTACCTGAAAAATATGATGCATTATCAAACATTAAAGCACAAGATAAGTCAAACCTAGTGATTATGAATTGATCTATAAATTCGATGATACTCTCAGAGTTGGTTGTCTTAAGTGGAACTGCTTCTACCCATTTGGTAAAGTAATCAGTAGTTGTAAGGATGTATTGATGTTGTTTAGAAGAGTCAGGAACAATCTCACCTATTATATTTAATCCCCATTGTTCAAATGGTTGATCGATGTTGACCGGCTGTAATGGCAACGATGGCTTCCTCTGTCTTCTAGCAGCAGTTTGACAATTTTGACATCTTCTTATATAGCTATGTGCATCCTTAAATAAAGTTGGCTAGTAGTAGCCTGCGCGCAGGATTTTATGTGTTGTCGCATCTCTTGTGTAGTGTCTGCCTGCTAGTCCATCATGAAGTTCCTGCAAAATTTTTTCCGCTTCAGATTTCTCAAGGCATCTAAGGAGAGCAGAATCATAATTCATCCTAAAGAGTACACCATTTACAATTTGATATTGTTTAGCTTTTAGCCTTAGTGCTCTTTTCTTTCTATGATTCAAATGTGGAGGAGCATATCCGTTTTTTAAGTAGAACATTATATTAGCATACCTTGATTCAACGTCGTCTAGGCTTACTTCGTACACTTGTACCTCACTGTTTGGAGACTGCGTTTTTGATATGTGCGATGCTCCAACCATCATCCTGCAAAAACCTTGACCTTTTACAATATTTGCTGGTTTAATTTCAAAATCATATTCTTGCAGGGTTGTGACCCAATTTGCCCTCTTTTCGCCCACATCTTTCTGTATCAAAAGATTTCTTACTGCTGGAAATGGTATTATTATTCTGGTATGAGTGTTGAGCAAGAAGGGTCTAAAGTATTTGATTTATTTGAAAACAACATAAGCTTGTTTCTAAACATCAGAGTAATTTAATTCAGCTCCTTGCAAGTTTGAACTGAAAAAGGCAATTGGGGCTTCGACTTTATCTTGATTCGTTTATGTAAGTATGGCAGCGTATGATTTCTCAGAGGCGAATGTATATAAAGTGAAAGGATCATAAAAGTTTGGAGTTGCTAGAGATCTGGCGTTTATAATCGCTTGTTTTATCAAAGCCAAATGCTTCATGTTCTGCATGACCCCATTTGAAGAGAGAGTTTTTCTTTATCATGGCTTGGAGAGGTGACACGATTCGTGAGAAGTTAGGGAAAAATCTTTTAACAAAATTGATCTGACCAAGGAAAGACTGCATTTCTTTTTGGTTATGGGGTAAAGATATCTCAGAAATTTCCTTAATCCTATCTGGGTCAATGTGGATTCCAGATTTAGACAGTATGAATCCGACAAGCTTTCCTTCACTTAATGCAAAAAAAAAGAAGATTTTTTTGGATTAAGTGAGATTCCATATCTTTGACATCGTTGGAAGATCTATTTTAAGTCACTGAAGTGATTACTGCGTTTTTTAGAATACATTGTTATGTCATCTAAGTAAATCACCACTGACCTATTCACTAATCCTTTAAACTCAATGTCCATGGCCCTTTGAAACATGGAACCGACATTAATCATCCCAAATGGCATCTTTTGATACGCGTAAGTGCCCCATTTCATTCTAAATGTAGTTTTCAATTGATCATCCGGTTGGACCAAGATTTGATTATACCCCAAGAAGCCATCTAAAAAGGACATCAGTTCAGACCCTCGACTGATTGTAATATCTGTTCCATAGGGGTAGTGGAAAAGTATCCTTTTAGCAAGCTTTATTGAGGTTTTGAAAGTCAATACAAATTCGGATATCACCATTTTTCTTTTTGATTGGGACCAAGTTGGAGACCCATCTAGAATGCTTAACAGGAAAAATAATCTTGGCTTTTAGTAATTTATTCAACTCAGATTTAATCTAGTTTTCCAAATTAGGATGGATTTTCCTCAATTTCTACTAGACATACTTTTCATCAGCGATCATCGGGATTGTATGCTGTATAATCGAAGTGTCGTAAGTTTTAAGATCATCGTAATTCCAGGCAAAGACACTCTTGTATTGTTTCAACAGTCGAATGAAAGTTGATTTTTCCTCGAATGTTAGACCAAGACCTAGGTTGATGTTCTGTGGTTTTATGTCAGTCCCTAGATTCACTAATTCATATCTCAGAGTTGAACTCTAAAGTTTTGAATTGGTGGACCATTTGAATCTATCCTTGAGGTCATATAGGTCCTCTAACTTGACTACGGATTTTGGTATAGCGTTATTGTTGTTTCCTTGTTCCAACTGCTTGTCATGTTGGTCTTCATCAATTATCTGATTATTGTAAGAGTCTTCTGATGTCAGAAAACTCACAATATCAAGGTCATTGTTGAAAACTTTCCAATTGGTAATGTAATCAAGAATGGAGAGTCTAAAGATTAATTCAATCGAGAATCTGTTTGGGCTATAGTCTTCTGATGGAATAAGCTTGGAAGCTACATTAGCAAGGAGATCAACACTAGTGTTTTGGAGCCTTGGAATGGATGAAATATTAAATGTTCTAAAGTGTGAAGTCAGGTCCTATACTAACGATTGATAGTGCTTCAAGTGTCATGACAGAAAATGTATAGTATTTCTTACTTGTTTGATAAAAATATCAGAGTATCCAAATACTTGCAGGTATTTGATATTAAGCCTGATTGCCTTGTATAACCCTTGAATTAATGCTTCATATTCAACAGTATTGTTCGTGCAATCGAACTCGAGTTTACATGTTAGCACGGTTTTCTCTCCTTTTGGGCTGACTAATATACAACCTGCTCCTGCTCCATCATTAGACTTAGAACCATCAAAAAATAATTTCCAAAACAAAGTTTTATTTACAGGTCTATCTACAAAATCAATGCATCTAGAAGTGTCCCTTTAAGAGAAATTTTCTATCCGAGATAAAACGGAATTTTCTAAAAAAGGTGAAATATAAGCGTTGAAATTCCCTAAGAACGAATTAACATAATAGTTTCCAATTATGTTGTTGTTGTATGCTACAGGCTTGTTTTCTCCTTCTAACTCCGTAACTATATACTTTTGGTGTCTTTCTCGTTCAACCTTGATCTGATTTGGTTTATCGTTGTAAGGGAGCCACATATGAGACCAGTCGGTCGCAAAGTAACTGTGAAGCTTCTCTGACCAATCCCTGCTAAGGATTAGTCCATAAAATTCAGGAATATCTACGACAAGTATATCAATAACTTGACATACCTTTGGGTTTGATGAAAGCCTTATGGTCACTTGATTAAGATCACCGATAACCTCTACTTGAGACTGATCCAGCTGTACTATTCGTACTGCAAATTTTTGAGGTAGGTCATTTAACTTTGTGCAAACTGTTTTAGGCAAAATATTAGATGAGGCACCGAAATCTACCAGACAGTTATGCAAATTTTTATTGAAAACTTCAAAGTAAGGAGAAATGGCGGAGTACAGGATTTTGACCTTCCTCCAATCAAAGCAATGTCATTTGGATCGACTTTATTTGAAATGCTTGGAAGTCTTCCCATTTCATGAGTAGCTTGTGAAATTAAAACAACAGGTAGAGGCATAATAGGTACTACATTCAACTCTTTCAAGAGCAATTTCTATTGATGCTTTAATTTGCTGAGCTCATGAAAAGTAATATTAGCCCTAGTTTTCTTCATGTCTTCAACAATGTTATACTCCATTTCATCAGAGATGATAAGCGTTTTAAATGGAGTTGTTGAATCAGATTGAACTGGGTTTGTCTGAGTAGCTTTTGGTGAGGATTTCTTACCTGCGATTTTATCCTTAGGAGTCGAGGTTGGGTTTTTCTGTTTAGAATTGGATTGTGGAGGATCAAGTTGATTTCTACTTCTTGTAGCAACAAGTAATACATCTTGATCTTCTTCATTTGGGAGAATGAAGTCCCACATTCCTTGTAGTTCCACGACTTCATCATCATCGGTTTGTTCCTCATTCGAAACTTCTTCTTCTTCCCCTTTTGATTCTATGTTTGTTATAGCATTTGGTGGTTTAGAATCAGTTGAAGGATTTCTCCTAAAGGGTTTAAAAGGTTTCTGCTACTTGTTTCTTAATATCAACCATTTCGTTGGACATGGTTTTCAAAACTTTCTGTAACCCATCGAGGTCGAATGGGTCCTTTAATTGCTTTTTCTTAGGATCATCTCTAAAAGACACTTTTTAGACTTTCTTTCATCTACAATGTTTTTATTTTCTATGGCTAGGATACGTTTCTCTACATCGATCGCCTCTTTCATGTTTTCAGCTAACGTTGGCTTGGCAGCGCTATCTATAAAGATGGTTGAATTTGAAGGCAAAGTGGAAATATACCATTCATTTTGGACTTCATTACTAGGCTTCGATGCTGCTGGTATTTTGTTTAATAATTTATTGAAGCGAGAATTGAAATTCTTAATTGGTTCTCTTGGTTCGGATTTTAAATTGGAGAGGTCATTTATTAAGGTTGCTGTAGATCGATCATCTCCAAATTTAGTTAAAAACTGATCTTGAAATGTATCCTAGTTATTAATGGAGCCCGATGGTAATGAAAAATACTGTGATCCTGCTACTCCTTGTAAACTATAGGGGAATAATGGTACGACTACCTCCTCTTTTGTTACTCCATTTAAATTAATAGACAACATGAAATTATTTATGTGCTCTTCGGCTGATAGGCCGTTGTCAAGATTGAACTTGGGGAGCCATTTCTCATGATGAGCTGGTAATTGCGATAAAGGTGCAGGCATTCTTACAGCTCCTGGATTGGCCCATGGCCTTGGTGGTGGATTTCCTGCCATTGTTGGAGTATGAGTAGGAGGAGGAGTGGCAGTAGTTTAAGGTGGTTGGGTAGAGGAGGATGTTGCTCCTTTACCTATGTGAACCACAATCTGGAGTTGAGGGATGGATGAATGACCTTGTGATGAAATAGATGGATGGTAGATGAATATGATGACAGAACCTCACTATGAGATTCTGCTAGTGTTTTCCTAGCTTTCTTATGACTCGGTAAAGGAAACTCAACTGGTGGGATTCCTAGATTTTTGATTTGTGCTCTAGTCAGTCATTGAGACGGGGTCATATGAGAACTAACACTACCTTGGGAAAACTCAGATTCTTCTTGAAATAAAGAAATTCCCTGTAACTTATGTATTAAAGTTTTTCACTTAGGGGGATCTGAAGAAGAATGATCTGGCTTGTTTGGGATTTCAGTAATGTGATCTGTATTTTTCTTTTCAACTTCTAGTTCAGTGATGGAAGATTTGGAATGCGAATGAGAAGTTGAGGGAGATGGTGAGGGAGTTTTACTCTTAGAATGGCAAGAAGATGTAGGTTTACTTGCCATTCATAGTCAGGCCCTCATTCTAGCTCCAAATATGTTGAAGGCTCGAAAAATTGGGTCTACAACAAGGGGGATAACCATTCGGTCCAGACCTTAATGCAGCTCCTTTTCCGTTTGGAATAGTGGCTTCGACTGGGGATGATGGGACTAGTTTCCCAATCTATTTATGATGTTTGTGCTAGTGGGATGGTGTTTTTCTTTTTGGGGTTTTATGGGGTGAATGCTTGTTCTAAATTTAATCTATTTTTTAACTATCATATACAATCTATTGTAATAAAAGAAAGCATCTAACTTTAAACTATCCCGGGAGTAACTTTTACTTATGCGATCTAAAATAATTTTTAAAAGCAATTGATAATGAAAATCATTCAATCACATTGAGAATAGAATCCTTTTAAAAATGATTGTTCCGTATAAAAAGTTACCTGAAAACAATTATGATAAATATATCGCATAGGAGTCATTCACATACTCAGCATAAAGAGTAAGTTATCATCATACAAAAGTGCAATAATGATAACAAAACATTTCAAACTTTCATATATAAATAACAAAAAATGATTTATCGCTAGACACATAAGTAAAAAGTATTAGGAGATAAAAATACCATTTGTAATATGTTCTACTCATCAGCTGCATCAATATAGATCTATCTTCAAATCACTTAACATCCACTAAGAGTACAAAAGTGCATTTCAGTAGCAGATATCAAACTCATATAGAAAATAAATCTCGTTCCATTCATTTAATCAAAACCTCCTCAGTGGGGGGAAAATGCATGTTTTGAAGAATTTTTTTTGATAAAACTCTGGACCCCTCTCTAAATGCATGAGAGGGGTTTAAATACTACTCTATGAAATCTAAAAACGAATATTACAAAAATAGATGAGGCAGTTTAAACAACCTACTTCATTTTAAGAAAAAATAAACTAAAACAAAAATGAACTGTATCTATGATAAATCCTGCATCTGATCTTTTAGATTGCAAATCTCCAGCATTGGTTTCAAGAGCATCGGTTGGTCGACTTCATCTTCTAACTACCCCGCAAATACAATGTTAGCAAGAGCTGGCACTATCTTCTTGGCAAAAGTTATGAGGCACTTCAGGTTCATCCATTGGCTATGTGGTTTTACTAGGTACTGCCAGTATGTCTCCCAGTTTAACTTGTTTACCTGTTTAATCGCCTCTGCCCTTTCCTCTGCTGTTTGTTTCTACACTGTTTGAAGTTGCTGCGCCTTTGGAAGGAAGCCCAGAGTGGTCTCTGCTACCAAATTGGCCTTGTGCAGATTTTCATTTATGCATTCAATGACACTGTTCGCTGCTCGATGCCTCTTCCATTACTTGTTCCACTTCTTTTAACCGAGATTCCCATTTTACGAATAAAATCTCTTTGTGTGATTCATCAATTCTAGGCATGTCCGCTCTTTTCCCTTCTTCGGATCTCTGCCAGTTCAAACAGTCTAATACCTTCTTAAGAATTGAATCGTATTCAAGTCGCAATTCTACAACTTGATTAGTAATATTATTACTTGTTTCGCAATGGGAATTCCATTGTGAAATCTTCTGGCATAGTAATTCTTTTTGTTGCAAAAGCTGATAATTAAGAGCAAGTGCTTCTGTGATGAACTCCCCAATTTTGGGATCGTTTTTATGCAATTTTGTCATATCCTGTAACTGCTTTTCTTTAATGACCTAACTGCTTTGATGTGCCAAGTCTTACTGGAGTTTTGCTAGCTGTGTTTCTGCTTCTTGATTGATGCTGACTTTCTGTAATTGCTGTTCCAAAAACAAAATCCTATCCTCTTTTTCTTTAAGTAACAATTGAACTTCTGCTGCTTTATCAATAGTTGTTGAAGCATATGCTCTTGTGATCTATGAGAGCTTAGTTAGATTTTCCGATGGGTTTGTAGTGGGGTCTTTCCAAAGAACATCAAGAGTTTCATCCTCGAGAGCAAGCACAACATCTAATTTTCATTTATTTATTTGTCTTTTGACGATAGCTTTATGTTGAGGGCTATAAAACACATCTAGAGGAGGAATCTCCTCTATTCTTAGTACAATATTGGACGAGGGGGAAACAAAAATGTGCTCCATTTCGTGAGTATTTACAGTCCTTTCTATTACCATCTCCGTAGTCGTCTCTTTTAGATTTGTTGGAGGCTCTGGAGTTTGTTCCTCTGTGCTTAGAATCTTATTAAAATTTGCCCACTCCCTTTCTAGATCAATTACAAGTGGCTTTGTTGGCTTTGTAAGAGGAGTGAGAACTTCAGCTTGTTTTGGGGACAAAGCTTGTTGATTAGGCTTTTTTGTAGATTGAGTTGTGTCTTTAATTGACTCCTCACTTCTGTTGTGTTCACTCTTGGACTGATCACCAGATTTTTTAGCTGATTCTTTTTCAGAACATGTTTTAGACTTCTCTTTTGAACCCTCACTTATGCTAACACTGGGAGTAGGATCCCTTATTGGTTTGATGAGCAATTGGTCAAATGGGACCTTTGAAAATCTCTGCTTTCTGTAATTGTCAAACTTTTGGAGATTTTCTTGGTCGAATTGAATTCATGATATATGTTGAACCTCTTTGAAGGTGTTTTCCTACATAAAAACATCATCAAAGGGATCTTATTCATGAGAAAATACTTTTATTTTAACCATTGTAGTAAAATTACTTACAACCCCAAAGGGATCATATCGCCTCCCCAGGAACTTTGGTAGTTGTAAACATAATACACTATCCACTTCTTTGAAAGCATGACCTAAGTCATGCAATGAAAATGATCTACACACTATAGGAAATTGGGACCAAATGGCATTTTTGTTATCTTTCAGAACCTTGCTCATTTCCCCCACGCCGCGGGTCTAATAGGCTATCTCCCTAGCCATCATTTTGTCGGGGACGTAGAAAGGTAGCACATGGGGTGAAGCAATGCTGCCAAACACTCTGATATACGTGAACAATTCTTCCCCAAACCACCTTGCCATTGAGAGAATATCCACTTTAGCTTTTGGGGAAAATCTTGGGGCATCTCGGTTGTAGAGCATTTTAAAAATCGAGAGCATAACTCCATGACAAATTTTGAAAAGATGTGGGATGAAATTGGGTTCCCACAATACTTTGTGATAAACCTAAATGGTAAGTGGATTTTGTATTGTCCACCTCCAACCCATAATAGGAAAATCAGAAACAAAACATACAACGTCCATAATATAGGCGCTCAAAAGGAATGGAGGGTAAATCCTTGTGGTAAAGATTCTTTTAGTTCTGTATGCTAAAATTTCAATGGCCAAATTGTCCTACAGGATTTGGGCCCAATTCATTATTGTGGCATTTGTAGCCGCATCCACTAAAGGTAACCATTCTGATGAAAACTTGTTGATTTTTGGTTTCCCAAACAATCTACATAACATTGCAGCGGAAAAATAATAAGGAGAACAAAGAGAGCCAGTGGTGTACATACTGTATTTATCTTTTTTAAGTCTTTCCTCATTGTTTTACCAGTGCTTTGTGCATTCTGCCAAGTCCTCATTCTCCTTGGCGAACTTCTCGATGAATTGTTTGTTGTAGCTAGCCTGAGGTTTTGGTAAGTGGTACATACGCCTCAAATTGCTTGGAGTAAATGACCCCATGAATTTCTGGCTGGCCTTCTTGAACTCTCTGTCGGATATGTCTGCGCCATCTATAATCCATTTCACCATGTCAGTGTAGGGGAGTATCTTTAGCCTTGTAGCGATGCGATCTAGAAACGAGCATGCAACCTTAGTTAGAGATGCTTCAGAGGAGCCACGTCCATCTGCTATAACTGTAACCTCCATAATTCTTGGCTTTTCGTCCTTCAGCAACTGATACATAGCTTCCCACGTAGATATCCCTGCATCCCGACTATAGGTAGTGTCTGTGAATAGTGCGGCCATTTTTGTCTTCTCAGACGCAGGAGCCTTGCCTTTCTTCCCCATTTCTCCGTGTATTACGCTCTGTGTGTTCTTCCTGAGAATTTGCAAGCATAAAGAAAAAATATGGTAAGATGATAGTGAATACAGGAATAATCAATAGAAAGACGAAAATAAGGTGACGGGAGATCTTTAATTCTAAATCATATCAAAAGATATTAACTTGTGTCAAATGGTCCTTTACACTGATCCGAATCGTTTTTAATAAATGACCACTAATGGACCATTATGGTAAACTTTAATGTTCATAAATTTTCATCAAACACCGGAAAGCATTGTCCTAGAATCATGAGCCCTTCGAATTGCGATAAAAGCGATTTTGCGATTTGCTTCACAATATCGTAGATCGCTATATCGCAAAAACCTGCTTTCATTAAAAACCATCATTACGTTGCGCCGCTGCGATATGCGATTCGCGAGACGCTATTGAATTTCGCGATATTTGGTTCTGTTACATAAGGTAGCGCCGCAGTATTGGAATTTGTGATGCGATGTGGTTTTAAACTTCGTGATCTCGCATTCTCGCAGATCGCATTTTCGAGGAGTTATTTTATAAGGGATGTCCGCTGTAACCTTTTGCGACATGAGAATAATATTTTCTAAAGCGGGTTTTTCATGGTTTGCTTATATATTCAAGACTTTCCATTATAAAGTTTTTCTTTAGGTCTTATGGTCACGTAGCGCTTTTAATAAGGAAACTCGTAGTTTGTGAAGTTTTGTGCGCTTGGAGTATGAGAAAGTAAATTCCCATTTTTTAGCAAGTTCCACTTTGACATCTTGTTTTATTTTAAAAACAAAATGGCAACATTAAATGTTAAGATTTGATTTTTTGGAAGGGTCCTCATTTATTAACGTTATTACTAACACTAATAAGTTGTTGATGGTCACAACAGCAGGTTGCCATCAAGGACAACACATTTGTCATAATGCCAACAATTTATTTTTCTCATTCATTTTTCTCAGGCTTGTAAATAGTGTTTTGATCAGTAGTGTTTCTAGGTTCATCTCTTGTATATTGTTTGGTTGGTTTTGTTGGATAGTTGTGTTATTGAATAATTGGATCATTGTACTCTCTCTTTGCGAAACATTTTATGACAATCTAATAAGAAGAAGAGTTTGAAAGGGTTTTCCCCCTTGTGGGGTTTTACTTGGTCTTTGACCAATCTTGTTGTCTCTATGTGTGAATGCTCTTCTTCTCTTGTTCCTTTATGTTTCATTGCATTGTTGATGATATTGTTCTTTCTACATAATTTAATATGTTCTTACTGATGTTATGTTGTTATAGGGTGAATTCAATATGTAAACTATGAAATGCGATTATTTAAAGCAAATAACAATATATCCCTACGAAAAACTAACAATCTAATGTATAATTCTTCCTTTAAATCACCATTTATAAAGGTTGATTTCAAATCCATTTGGTATATTTGAAGATTTTCGAACATCTAAATGCTAAAAACCAATATTATAGCCTCTAACTTGGCAACCAGAGCAATGTTTCTTCATAATCAATTCCTTCAATTTGAGCATGCCCTTTGCACACTAATCTTGCCTTGTTTCTGATAATCTATCCTTCTTCATTCATTTGTTTTTGAACACCCACTTGGTTTTGATTATGGTTTTAGCCTTTAGTCGAAGTGCAAGATCCCATGTTTTATTTTTCTCAATCTAGTTCAGCTCTTCGTCCATTTCATTTACCCAATGTTGATCCATACTTGCTTGAGTAGAATCCTATGGTTCTATTTTGGATAGCAAAGTTATGATTCTTTTATTTAGTGTAATAGTCATTATTCTTCATGTTTGTATCCCTGCATCCACATATCCAATGACCTAGTTATCTGGATGACGCTTTTGTACAATCTTGAACATTATCTTCATTGGAGCTTGTGTTTCTTCTTCTTCTTGGATTTTAATTCCTTCTCTTCTTTGGAAACATTTTCCTCCTAATATGTAAGAGCAAAGATCTTCTTCATTTGTTGAATTTGCTTAATTTTCGATTATATTCTCACCTATTTTCACATCAATTCCTACTACCTTGTGAAGTCGATTGTTGTAGCATTTGTAGGCCTTACTTCTTAATTAGTATCCATGAAAAATTCCTTCGTCTACGCGAGAATCAAACTTTCCCAATGAATTATCATTTATTTTCATAGATCATTTTCTCCCAAATATTATGAAGTGTTTCAAGGAAGGGGCCTTCCTTTCCATAGTTCATATGGATTCTTAACTAAGTTTAATCAAAGTTTTTCCATTTTTATGATGTATTTTATGCCCCAATTTCCTCCTTCCAGAATTTAACAAGTAACTTAGCTTCCAATAAGATCGCTCTTGTAGTCTATTGTACAAATGTGTTCTTTACTTCTACCACTCCATTTTTTTGTGGGGTTCTAGCAACAATTTTTTTTCTTTTGATTCCATGTTTTTCACATAACTCAATGAACTCTCCTGAAGTAATCTCTCCTCCTATGTCTAATCTTAAGCACTTGATTTGAAAATAAATTTCATTTTCAAATGATATTTTGAAATAATCAAACCCTTCTTATTTATATTTAAGGAAAAATATCCTACTATAATCATCTATGAATAACATAAAGCACCTTTCTCCTTGCATTGTTGGAGATCTGGTTAGTTCGCGTAGATCTTTGTGGATAATGTCCAGTGGCATTGATGTTGAACATGCATTTGACTTGAAACTTGTCCGAGTTTTTTTTCCATGTTTAGATGATACACATGTAGCGTTTTCCAGTTTTGAAATTTTGGGAATATCCCTTACTGCTTGAGTTTTTTTTTTATCTTCACCAAGTTATGAAAACTCAGATGTCCCAAGAGTTTGTGCTATAGATAGATTTCATTTGATTGACTCATGTAACGTATTTCTTCTTGAATTTCACTGAGAATATATATATTATTTTTTTTCTTAACCCTTTTCCTATGAGACTTCCTAAAGATGATTTTCTTTTTTCATAAGCTTTGGCACATTTAGCTAATGCTTAGAATACTGTCCTTAAGGCCTTCAACATATATTTTCCCCTGCCATTGTTGAGACTTGCAATGCCTATTCCAGTCAGTCTAATAGACCTGTTATCTATAAAGGTCACATTTCCTTCCTTCTCTTTGCTTAAAGAGACGAACCTATTTTGGTCTCCTATAATGTGCCTAGAACATCCACTAGCAACAAACCACTGGCTCTCCTTTTTTTGAGCATAAATAACTAGTCCACATTTCTTAGGTGTGTATTCTTCATTCTTCTTTTCCTAGACTGCTTCCTTTGACTTTAATGGGTAGTTTTGTGCTTCATGACCTAGATTGTTTCACCTATAACATTCCATACTATATTTTGAAAGAGGGGAAAAGAAATTATGAGTTCTGATCTAGACTCATATTTTAAAGTCAAAATCCTTATTTTTATGAGGTTGGCAATTCATCCTGTAAGCCTTGTAGTATCTTGCCTGATGACCAAAAATTTTACAAAAAACAGTGATGAAGGCCCATATAGTTTGGTACCTATTAGTATAATATTGCCTTAATGAGTCATTTATTCCAAGGGAGGGCTATCTTTTTTATTTCTAATTCCATGGTTTATCTTTGTTTCTTGTTGGACTATTGTGAGGAATGTGAGGAGACCCTTCGAGGAAATCAACAAAACTTCAGCCCTTTGAGGCTATCTTCATGATGAGTACTAGTGTCTATTTTTTCTAAAATAGAGAATTCAAATGTATAACTAATCTTGGACTTGTCATGTGGTGACCTTTAATAGTTTAGCATGGAATTTAGAGTTTGGGATCTCTTCAAATCTGTGTTGACCTTGTCCAACTCCTTTTTCAGAGATACTACTTCAGCTTTCAATTTTTCACAGATCTCTTCCTTTTATTTTAGTTTATTTCTCAAGATTTCTTATACTTGCTTATCTTCCTCTTTCTCATTTTTGAGAGAGATGATTTCTTTGGATAAATTCCCATTCTTCCTTCTGATTCTACCATTTTCTTCTAAGTCACTGATACATTTTTGTTCCAAATCACCCATTTCTTCAGTTATTTCTTCTTCTCCCAAATTTTTTGCTTCATGAATAAGATTTCCATATTTTCATCATACTCTTCCATGTCAGAGACATCATTATCTTTATTGGAGATGAAATTCTTCTTTCTTGAGCCTCCCCTTTTGAACATCTTTTTCTTAGGTTATTTTTCATCATCACTTTCATCTTTAAGAGGAAACTTGGCAGCATGATGTCCAATTTTACCACATATAAAACAAATGTGAGGTAACTTACCTTTAAGCTTGGTTCCTTTCTTCAACCTCCTAATAATATGTGTCATTTCAGTATCAGAATCATCGTTGGTGCAATAACTACTCTTGCCTTTACTTGATGTCTTTGATGCTTTTAATGCAGCTTCCTTATGGGTTGTGTTTCTTGACCTCATCTCATATGCTTTGAGAATTCCATGGAGCTCATCCATTGATAAAGTTTCCAAATATTTTATTTCTTCTATGGCATACACTTTAGCATCAAATAGATCTAGAGATCTCAAAACCTTTTGAGCAATTGTCTTTTTATTGACATCTTCACCCAACCCTCTAAGAGAGTTAACTGCTTCATCTACTTAGAGGAAGTAAGCAACAATATCTTCTTCATCATTCATTTTGAGACTTTTAAATTGTCTTCTAAATGTTTGAATATTTTCCTTCTTTCCCTTATTGTCACCTTCATAGATACTAATAATCTTGGCACACATTTCTTTAGCTAATTCACAACTAATAACTTTGTTTAATTTGGAATCTGATAGGTCACTTGCTATAGAGTTAAAGGCCTTGGAATTTGATGCATATTCCTTCCTCCTATCCTGTTATGTTGGCAGAGGAGATGGAATCTTATATCCATATGTAACAGATTACTAAACTTCAAAACAAAGAGATGTCAGATAGTACTTCATTATGATCTTCCAAAATAAAAAATGTGTTCCAAGCAATTTAAGTGTTCTTTATTGGCCATTGTGATTGGAAAATCCTTCTTCCAACTGTTAGGCTATTCTAAAGAAACTACATCAGATTCCAATTGTTATAAATACTGAGGGGCGGGTGAATCAATATTTCATCCAATTGGTAATTTCCTAGTTTAAAATATTATACAAATATGAAGCCCAAAGCATGCCAAAACACAAGAATTAAAAATAAAAATATCACTTGTTTAATTTTAGCTGATATTAAAATGATGAGGACACCAATCCTCCTTTTTGAATTCAGTCTCCAACCTATGAAATAAGGAAAAAAATCCTTTTTTACAAACCAAGGCACCAACCTGGTAATAGAATGAGGACACTAATCCTCTTGAACAAGCCCAAGCACCAACCTAGCCAAAGAATGAGGACACCAATCCTCCTCAGGAACCAACCTAAAAGATTTCATATAACTTAGTCTCCCAAAATACTTAAAATTGTTCTAAGATAAACTTCAAAAACTAGTCCAAGAAACATCTTCAAGGCTACTCCAAAACATGTTCCAAGGTAGGCTTCAAATCAAGCTTCTAATTAGACTTCAAGTTAGTTTCAAATCATGCTTCTAATTAGGCATCAAATATGCTTCAGATTGGACTTATAATCAAGATTTAGTTTAGCTTCTAAGCAGGATTCAGATCATTGTCTAATTAGGCTTCAGGTCAACATCTAATCATATTTCAATCACTTTTAAGTTAATTCCAAAAATATGTTGATACTAGTTGAAATAGGGAAAAATTGTAGTTGTCGTGGGGCCCAATAGGAGGTTGTTACAAGGCCAAATTAAGATTTTTTACATGGATGAATAATGGGTTGTTATAGGGTAGATATTAAGCCTATTATAGGGTCAAAGTCTAAGGATTTTTTCTAGTTGTAGGTTCGAAACAGGGGTTGAACTATGGTTGGTTGCAGGCTCAAGATGAGGTTGGTTCTAGGGTAAAAAATTAGTCTCAAGTGGACCAACAAATATATGGAAACAAGGAAGAATTACTTCCATGGTATTTTGCTACAAATGCCTCAAAAATTTATCCAAACAAGGCTCCAATAATACCCTAACCTAGGAAAAATAAAATTAAAAAAATAAAAATAAAATTCAAAAACTATCCTCAATTTTTTTTAACTTGTTTCATGAGGTATGAACCTTTCTTCATTGTTTCTTCAAGTAGTCTGAATTTCTTTGTCCTTCTTGAATAATTCCTTAGCCAAAATGGGTGAGGGTATAGCCTATTTATAGGCATTGTTGACCTCTAAATAGGGCCGACTTGACTCAAGTAAGGTTGTCCTGACTTTCGGGAGGGTGACCAAAATCTCCACTTTTAAATTGAAAAATTCATATCTCCTCAACCGAGAGGAGTTGGAGGGTGAGTCATACCTCCTTTTAAAGGTCTTGGGACTTTGTTTAAAGATATATTATCATCGTATTCAGTTGGATAACCTTTGACATCAATAACAACCATTTTCTCAACAACATATTGTTATGTAACCAGCTCACAAAATAGAAGAAAAGATAGATCATCGACTTCAAAATCAGCCTCCTTGAGGGGGAAACATCCTTTACATTACACAAATGAACGATTCTTGGATGATGCACATGAAAAAAATTTCTTTCTATATATAGGAGTCTAAGGGGTCACAATATAATCAAAGCCGACATAACAATAATAATATAAGGGCACAATAATAACAATATGGGGACAATATGGGCACAACAATAACAATAAGAGCTACAATGAAAATAGTAATGGGGGAATCACTAGCATTATAGGGGCCTAACATGGCCCTCTCCTTCATAAACGTGTTGTCCTCAACACTTGAGTAGTTTTGGATGCTTATGTATAAAATTTTCATCCTCCCATGTGAAATCTTCAACGGGTAAGTTCTTCCACTCTATGAGATACTCTGAAATTGATCGATTTCGTAGTTCTTGAATTATTGTTTCTGTGACTGCTTCAGGTTCCAATATGATTTTTCCTTCGTCGTCAAGTTCTGGAAATATTGTTTGAACTAGGTTCTTGTCACCTATAACCTTCTTTAAGCATGAAACATGGAAAACTTGGTGCACACGAGAAGCTACAGGAAGCTCCAATTTGTATGCCATAGTACCAATTTTTTGCAACACCTTGTACGGACCATAATACTTTGCTAATAATTTATTATCCTTCTTAGCTTGATCGAGGGACATTTTTTATATGGTTGTAGCCATAGGAATACTCAATCACCTACATCAAAAATTCTTTCGCTATGATTGTTGATCTGCATGTTCTTTCATTCTATTCCGTGCCAAAGTGAAATTATCGTTTCAGAGTTGGAGAACTTGTTGTTGATTCTCGATGTGATCTTCCACTACTTGAACCTTCGAATTTTCCCTTAAATATGATGTGATGGATGGTGGAAGATATCCATAAAGTGCCCTAAATGGGGTCATTTTTGCTGCAGTATGGAACGAAGTGTTATACCACCATTCAGCCAGAGGCAACCATTTGACCCATTGTGTATTTTTATCAGATACAAAGCAAAAAATATATCCTTCCAAACATTTGTTTACTATCTCAGTTTTCCCATCAGATTGAGGATGATAAGATGAGCTATGAGCTAACTAAGTACAAAGACAAGAAAATAATTCTAGCCAAAAATTTCCAGTGAAAATGGGATCTTTGTCACTTACAATAATCTTTGGGTTTCCATGTATCTTTTGAATTATTTCCATAAATGCAATATAAATTGTATTGGCTTTAAACAGATGAGGTAATGCACAAAAGTGTGCATACTTGGTAACTTTGTCAATTACCACCATGATGACACTCTTTCCTTCAGACTTGTGTAAACTTGTGATAAAATACATTGAAACCTCTTCCCAATGTTGGCTTGGAATGGATAAAGGTTGTAATAAACCTGGGGTCTTAATTGTTTCAACTTTATTTTGTTGGAAAACCAAACATTCCACCACAAACTTTTGAATATCCGATTTAAGGTCATCCCAAAAAAATTCCTTCTTAACCCTGTGGTAAGTTTTTAAAAATCCTGAGTGCCCCCCTAAGGGAGAGGTGTGCAATTCCATAAGAATATTTTATTTGAGTTGGGAATTCTTACATAGGTATAAGCGATCTTTGTACCATAACGAATCATTTTTCCAGCTAAATGTATCAGATGTAATCGGATCTTGTTGTAACTTTTGAATGAGTACCCACACTTCTTCTTCGTTCTTCCATTCATCCCTTGCTTTGTTTATCCAATATGGTTGGATAATAGAAATGGTGCAAAGCAATGCTTCCACATCCTCATCCTTTCTTGAGAGCACATCTGCCACAACATTTTGCTTCCCTTTTTGTAGATGATTTCAAAGTCATAACCAAAAAAAATTTGTGACCCATTTTTAATGCTCTTATGAAGATAACCTTTGTTCTAAAAAGTATTTAAGACTATCATGATTCGTTTTTACCTTGAAGTGTCTTGACATTAGGTAGGGTCGCCATTTCTTAAGTGCATGTAGTATTTCCAACATTTCCTTCTCATAAATAGCTTTATGTAAATAATTTCCTTTGGTTGGACGAATTTTGAAAGCAATGGGTCTTTATTCTTGCATTAAAATAGCACCAATTCCTTTTCCTGAGGCATCACATTCCATAATAAAGGTTTTTTTGAAGTTTGGCGTAGCTAAGACTAGTGCTTGGCACATTGCCTCTTTAAGATGTGCAAAGGCCTTCGTTTCCTATGGAGTCCATGAAAATGCATCTTTCTTCAATAATGTTGTGAGAGGTGCTGCTATTCTCCCATAATACTTAACAAACTTGCGACAATACCCTATCAACCGAGAAATCCTCACAAATGCTTTATGTATGTGGTGATTTTCCATTCCTTAATGGTTTTAATTTTGCTAGGGTCTACCTTAACACCTTCATGAGATATAATATTACCCAGATATCCACCTCTTGTACTCCAAAGAAACATTTGGATATTTTTGCATATAATTGTTTCTCCTCCAATAGTTTGAGCACCCTGTCAACAAGTTGAACATGATCCTTCCAAGACTTGTTGTAGATTAGTATATCATCAAAAAATACTAACACAAATTTTCTAAGGGTGGGTTTGAAAATGGAATTCATCAAACCTTGAAATGTAGGAGGTGCATTGGTAAAGCTAAAAGGCATGACCAAAAATTCATAATGACCCTCATGAGTTCTAAATGTTGTTTTCGGAATGTCTTCAGTCTTCATTCTGATTTGATGATATCTTGAACTAAGATCCAACTTGGTAAAAGTAAATTGATCCATGCAATTCATCCAATAATTCATTAATGATAGGAATGAGAAATTTATCTTTAATAGTGATCTTGTTGAGCTCCCTATAATCTAGAAACATGCTCCATGATCCATCCTTCTTGTGTACCAATACTACTAGAGCAGAGAAAGAACTTTGACTAAGTTGAACTATACCAGCCTCCAACATTTCTGCAACCATACGTTTAATTTCACTCTTTTTTGCATAGGGATATCTGTAAGACCTGATGTTTGGAGGAAGACTTCCTGGAATCAAATGAATAGCATGACCATGATCACAGATAGGTGGGAGGACTTTGGGAGTCTCAAATACCTTGGAATGATTGTCCAAGGCTTTTTGGAGATCTTGAGAAATAGATGCTTTCGATATTGGGACCTCTAGCGAACATAATTGTGTAATTACGCCTCGTTGTTCTTTCTTTAGAAGCTTTTTCATTCCATTAGAGCTGATTATTTTTCTTGGTTTCCCTGCGACACCCCTTAATTCAACTTCATTTCCTTTAGAACATTTCTTGAAAATTAAAAGCTATTGTACCCAAATATTGTATCCATTGGACTCCTAGTACAACATCATCACCACCCATTGGAATGGAAAGCATTGGGATATTCAATACATATTCTCCCATAAGTAGCCTGATATTATGGCACTTTCCAGAGAAATTTATGGTTCCTCTACTTGCAACCATCACTTGAAACTCTGGTGCTAGATATACGAAGAAATTCAATTCCTTGGTTATCTTACAATGAATAAAATTATTGGTACTGCAGAATCAATCAACACTATTACCTTTTTCTTCTTGATATGTCCTTCTATATTGATATTTTGAGGAGTGGTAATTTCGACTAATGCATTACAAGATATGGTCATATTCATTTCTTCTTTCTCTAGGTTTTTTTTCCTGGTGTATATCCTATTCTTTTGACTTTTCTTGTTCCTTCTCTTCCTCCTCTTCACAATCTATGTAAATAATTTATTCTCAACACACTTATGACCTTTAGTGTCTTTTCTATCACAATTGAAACAAAGCCCTTTTGCTCTTTTCTCTTCCAATTGTTGTGGTGTCAACCTTGTAGGTTGTGGAACGTTAGGGGCAACAAAACTTCCATATCTATAGTTGTGAGCGGTAGGCTCCCTTGTTGCCATAATTTTGCTTTCCATTTTTCTTGCCAACTTGAATGTATTCTCCAATTAATGAGGTTCCCAAAGTCCAACCTCATGTTGGATGTTAACCTTTAAAGTCCTTATGAACACATCAATCCTATGATCCTCTGGAATATCTTTTACCCTTATATTCAATTTTTGGAAGTATTCAATGTGCTCCATCATTGAAACCTTTTGTTTGATATTTATAAATTGGCTAAAAGAAGTGTTGCTTTTTGTATCCTCATAACGTGCTATCATTTCTTTCGTAAAAATTGCACAATTGACAGTTTGTTTACGAGAGAAAATCCATCAATATCATACAAACTGATTTGGTTCCAAATATAAAGTTTCAATTCGTACCTTTTGTGTCTTTTTCACATTATGGAGATCAAAATATTTCTCCACTTGTAGTATCCATGTTATAGGATCCTTTCTATCAAAATTCCTCATATCGATCTTTGAAACATGGTGGGTCTTCAATCCAACATCAGAGTCTATGGAATCATGATTAACATTTCTTTTGTTCTCATCATGAGTTTCCTTTACTACCATTTCACCATAAGTAATCATTTCTTGTGGTAAATTTCCCAAATTTGTTTTTGAATCTTCCATGTTGCCTTTAAGTTTTTCTTCAATGTCATCCATCTTAGCTTCCACGTCATTCATATTAGCTTCCAAGTCATTCATCTTAGCTTCCAGACCTTTCTTTAAACCATCCATCTTAGCTTCCATCATTGTCTTTAAACCATCCATCTTAGCTTTTGTTACTTTTTGTGAGAGTGAATTTTGTTGCACTTAGTCTCGTAACTTTGATATATCATGTTGCATTTCTTCTTCTTCTTCATGAGTCATGCTAGATATTTCAAGTTGCTTACTAGGTGTTTCCATTTTCTTTCTCCGAGGCATCAATTAATGATAACTATGCTTCACTATGCCCTTTAAATTCATTCAAACTAATTTTTCAAACCAAACCTATGATTTTTTTTAAAAAAAACTACACATCTTTTTTTCACTTTGTAGGAGCTCGATATTGAATCTGTTGTAACTTTGTAATTTCGGATCTCCAAGGTCTGAAATTGCATACTTTGGTAGACCTATTAGTCCTCTTTCCAACCCCAAAAGTTTGATCAAGATTGGATTCTCCAAGGAAGAGTTATGCCAAATCTCCCACGATGGCCTGATTATAGACGGGTTCAGTATAGTGAACTTGTATGAAGTGCCACGTGTCACTGTTTCGACCTTAGGACCTGAAACGGATAACCAGAAAACTATAGGCTGTTCTCTTTCTATAAAATTTTAAGAAATTTCAGTCTGATGCTCAGAGAGAAAGTTGTGTTGATTTCCCTTATGTCACATGTTTTAGATATAATTTGGGAGCCTTTAAAAACCCTAACTTCCTTCGATCCTATCTACGAAAATATAGTGAGAAAATAACCGAAATTTGGACCCGAGGTTCATCAAGATTTTGAAATGGGTTTTAATTTCCACTTCTGAAACATTGTAGAAAAAAAATTATAGTTAAAATTCCACGATGACTTGTTTGGAGCAATGAAACCCTAGAATCCAAGCTCTCATAACAAATTTTATGTAACCAACTCGTAAAATAGAAGAAAAGATATCAAAAACTTCAAAATCAACCTCTTCAATGGGGAAACCTCCTTTACATTACACAAAAGAACAATTTTTGGATGATATAAATGACAAAACCTCCTTTCTATATATAGGAGTTTAAGGGGTCACAATATAATCAAAGTTGACATAACAATAATAATATAAGGGCACAATAATAACAGTAGTGGGATTCGATGGGGCACAATAATAACAATAAGGGCTACAATGACAATAGTAATGGGGAAATCACTAGTATTATAAGGACCTAACACATATGCAATGTTGCTAACGAAAAGAGGAGGAAATTGAAGATAAAAGTGTGAAGTGTATCTTTATTGGATCTAGTACTGAAATAAGAAGTGATGGGTTGTTTGATCCTCAATAAAAAATAAGGTGATAATAAGTAGAGATGTTGTGTTTAATGAGAAAGGAATGTATCATGTAGAACATGTACAAGATTAATTGAGGAAAGATGCAATGGATATTTGTGATGAACCAAATTCCAGGTCAGTAAAGATAGATGAAGTTAAGAATAAGCCTAAGTGGCTTGAAAGGGGTCATTCAAAAAGTAGTATGTTGGATATAAATTTTGAAAAAATGGTTACTATATCTCAAAGTTCTCTAGTGAATTATGCACTTATGGCATAGGTAATTAAAATGGATGAACCATAGGATTATACAAAAGCATCAAGAAATAAAGAATGGAATGAATCTATGGAAGAAAAATTAATTGACATGGTGAGAAATGATACATGAAACCTGCTCAAATTACCAAAAGGAAAATATGTAATTTGAACTAAATGGGTTTATAAAACCAAGTATAAATTAAATGCTACAATTTATAAGTATAACACTTGTTTATTTGCAAAATGCTAGTACAGAGGGAAAGCATTGGTTATACTAAGACATTTTTCCCAAGTGGAAAAGTTGTATACAATCAAGATGGTTCTTGCATTAGTTGCTTGGTACAAATGGACAATTTTTCAGATGGATGTTAAATCGGCTTTTTTGAATGGTTATACGGATGAATAAATTTATGCAGAGTATCTTAAATATTTTGAAGTGCCAAGAAAAGAAGATTGTCCTTATAAGTTGAAGAACCAATGGCATGGTATTCAAGAATTGATAAGTATTTTCACGATCATGGCTTAGTTAAAATTTCATCTGAGCCCAATATCTATGTCCTTTAGTTAGGACAAAGCATTCTAATTGTTTCCTTATATGTTTATTATTTGATCTACATGGGGAACAATGGTAAAAAAATTCAAATATTTAAGCCACATATGTTTATTGAGTTTGAGATGATAGACCTTGGTGAGTTACATTATTTCTTGGGTATTTAAGTTTGGAAAAGGGAATATGGAATTTTTATGTCACAAGTTAATATAGTTGGGATATTATGAAGAAGTTTAAAATTTTGAATTGCAAGCCAGAAGAAACTCCTTTGGAAGTTGGGTTGAAGTTATACTGAACATGATGACTCTGATTCAATTGGTGTTCAATTGGTGTTACTTCGTATTGTCATTTATTTGGAATTTTAATATACTTAGCTACAACTCAACTAGATATTTGTTTTGCAGTCAGTATGTTATCAAGATTCATGGTAGAACACAAGGAATTGTATTGGAAATCCGCTAAGATGATTTTAAGATATTTGTGTGGAACAATTCGTTATGGGTTGGTATACAAATCTACATAATATTTCAGGCTGATTGGTTATACATATTTAGATTAGGTTGGATGTATGGATGATAGGAAATCAACTTCAAGGTATTTATTGAGTATGGCTTCAACAATAGTTGCTTGGAGTATGTTGATGGTGTTAAACACTGCCAACATACAGGGGATCGGCCTAATATTAGGTCCCAATTAGACCTCACACCATTTGGTGTAGGAGTACCATTCAGAATATGACCCAGATATTGTTTACTTAAAAATATTTCTTGTATTTAGTAGTTAGCACAAGAGAGAAGTGTAGATGTGCTTTTGAATGAGCGAGAGAGTGTGCCATGTGAATGTTCGATTGTAGATGTATCGAGGTTATTTCATTGTAGAGGGGAAATAAAGTGAGCCTCTAAGATAGAAATAATAATACTACCCTAATGCATACACACACACACACATGAGAAAGGCTCGTCTAACATCAAGCGAAGTAGTTCACATAAATGTGACGATTGTTACAAACAATACAACACATTTCCAATGAGTTAAGCACCAAAATCATTGAGATAGTTAAATCACTCTAGTACATGTGAAAGTGAACATGAATCATAAACATTCAAATAATAGTCTTAAAACATCCACAATTCATTTAATAAAATGTGATGGCTGAAAGGGCTTCAAGTATTAAGGAAAAATTCAAAGATACATAAGTACAATGAACTTCACTAGCTCCAATAGTGGAGCGTTAGAGCCACAACTTTCTCCCCAAAAGTGCTATATCTATCTCTCTAATGCCTTGTGGGAGAAGTCAATGTTAAAAATACTTTCACATGAGTAACGAGGATCCTTTTATAACTTGAGGCATGATCTTTCACCTTCTCATGATTCTTGACTTTCCAACTCCTAGTGGCCTTTGTACTTCTACAACCTTTGGACTTCCAAATGAATTTTAGAATTACATATGACTATTAGTATTACAAGTCTTTTAGACTTCCATGGCTCTTTTGTCCATCATTACTTCAACATCATCATGCGATGGGACATGACAAGGCACTATTATTGATGACTTGGACTTATAGTGATTTATGACAGGGACTTTCTTCAATGGTGACATTGTTGCCACTTATGTCTTTGTTCTGGATGCAACTTCTAATTGTTGATGTCTTGAACCTTTGAAGGGTCTTCAAAATTATGGACTCTTTATGGTGCTTCGATCATCAAGACTTCAACGTGTTCTTTGTTCTTCCTTTGGATGCCTTCTTTTCCGAATATTCTTCATGCATGCTTGCCATGTTGTTCCTGGGTTACCTATAATTGCAATCACTCATGAAAAGCAACCATCAGCCTGAAAATATCTTATTTTAACATGTTTTATGTATATTTTCTATTCATTCCTTCACATCATGCTTGGAAGGAGAAAGGGGAGCTTATGGGAATAAGGGCACACTTTGAAAGGCTGAAGGGTTGAAGGGAAGAGACTTCAATGCCTCAACATGTGCTTATTCACTCAAGATAGAGAGACAAGTAAGGAAGGGCACATGATGCATGTCCAAAGTATGAAGGAGGAGGATTCGAGATTCCAAAGTGCATTTTGTGCTCAAGGGATACAAGGACAATGCATGGATCATATCTGAAATATTAAGGAGGAGGATGCAGGGCTTCGGGGTGCACTCATGTGCTCAAGAACGCAACGGAGGGTGCATGGCTCATTGTCGAAGGAGGAAGGGTGAATATTCAAGGCTTCAAAGTGCACTCATGTGCTCAAAGGCCAAGGATGGCATAGGGCACATTGTTGAAGGCTGAAGGGTTGAGCTTTGGGTCTTCAGTATGTGTTCATGCACTCAAGGAGGGTGCACTTCTTCGAGTATAAGTAGTGTGCTCAAAGGAAGTCTTGTTTTCTCAAAGGGCATGGTTTGGAACAAGAAACGGGGATGATGGTTAAGGAGTGATCTATGCACCCTTGGATGGAACATGACACACTTTTGAACAACGAAGGATTCTTGATCAAGGCTTAAGAGTATGCCCATGTGCTTCTTACCTCAATGGGTTCACACTTCAACCAAAATTTGTCTAAGTCTGGAATATAAAGCAAGGGGAAAACATGATGAGTTTAGACATAAAATCATGTGTGACACATACCAACTCATTAAGAAAAAATAGACAAGATTGAGCAATGATAAGTATGCATCAAAACACCACTTTACATACATTCCCCAAGTATAATGGACAAAGTGTGTGCGATTGCGACCAAAAGTGTCATTTTACGACAATAAAGGCGTTTTGACCAAATGCACTAAAGATGTTCTAATCAATACGAAAACACATGAGAAAATTCAAGAACACTTGAAACATATAGAATGACCTGAAACAACACTTGAAAACCAAAGTGACACTAGATATGGCGATGAAGTAGGCTCAAAATTTGGAATGTAGTGAAATTTTTGGAGGGTGTTGTAGTAGTGACAACACTTGGCCTTTAGGAATTATTTATTCACCAATCATTTTACATTCATTTCCCCCTTTCGGCCTATATATACATAGTACCTCACTATATTCTACTTGTTGAACACACAAAGATACACCATATCACAATTATTTCAATCCAACAAAGGGTAATGTGCACGAAAATTTTATCATATTTAGAGTATGATTTTTCATATTTTTTGTTGCTCCATTGCCAACAAGCCTAGAGAGTACCCCGATGAATTTTCTTGCTTCACCTTCCTGCATAGGAAGCCTTTCTCTTATTTCACCCTTTATTTATTTATTTAATAGGATTATGCATCAAAACTTATTATTTTTAATGTGCAGAAGAGGGATTGCATCTTATTTAGAGTAGAGGAGGTTGATCCTTCAGAGAATTATTTTAGAACCTCTATTATAGGTTTTCTCACTTTATATTTTATCGTTATCCTTTCTCTATTATTTTGGGTAAGTGTTGACACAAAAGCAGATTTATACCAAGTTGAGTAGTTTGGATACTAGCATAGGTGCGGATATAATAGGTTCCCTCAAGGTTTTCCTTTTAGATGTATCGTATTTTCCATATGGACTTAGCTCAACCTATGGAATTTTCCCAAACAAAGAAGGAGAACAAACAAATAGCCAAGTGTTGTGGTCATCACATTTTCTCTTTTGTTCCACCACAAAGTCCTTTTGAGCCATGCACTTTTACACAAGGTAATTTTTATGTACAATAACCAAGAAAAAAACTTGACAGGACATAACTAACATAACACATATATGACTAAAACAGAAAAAGAAAAGAAAAAGAACAAATTGTATAGGAAGCATAACTTGTAGCTATTATTGAAAATAATGTTTCAAATCTTGATCATTTACGAGACGGGGGTCAATCCTCCCGTCTAAGCATTTCAATTTGAAGGTATTATGATTGAGCTTCTCTTCAATGGTAGATGGGCCAATCCACAAAGGTTGGAAATTTGTATGTTTTCCTTTCCTTTCGTGGGATTTATCCCACTTCAGTACTAGGTCACCCACATCGAAACTATTATCCCTTGTGGATTTCTTGTTGAACCAGCGCTTAACACGGTTTTGATGAAAATCAAATCTCTCTTTGGCTTTAAGCCTTTCTTCCTTGAGTTTGATAAAAGTATCTATCTGGCTCTAAACCAAAAGGTGAGGTCTACCTTGGGACTCTTATGAGAGTTACAAGTTTGGGAGATATAGTTTCAAGGACAAGAGAGCTTCTTTACCATAAACCAGAAAGTATTGTGAGGTCTTAAGTTAAGGCTTAGGAGTTACACGGTTAGCCCATAATGCATTTTTCAAAGCGTTGTGTCAGTTCATTTGCTTAGAGAATATGGTTTTTTGATGATGTGGATGATATTTTTATTTGTTGATTCAGCCAAACCATTTCTGTGCGAGTAATAATTAGATGCATGTTATAATACAATCCCATTTTCTCAATGTGAATTCATAAAGTTTCAATGACACAAAATAAATCACATTATCAATGACAAGTGAAGTCGTAACACCAAACCTAGTTATAATATTTTGTTGCAAGAAGTGGATGACTTCCTCGTCATTTACTTGTCTCAAGGGAACTACTTCTAGCACCAGTAAAATAATTTATTGTTGTCACAATATATTGGTGTTTCTTTGATGGGTGTGGAAATATTTCTCTGATAACATATACGCCCCATTGTTGGAGTGGTTCCTCAACTTCTACTGGTAACAGTGGGGCGGCTAAACTTTGATCCCGACTGGCACATCTTTGAAAGGTTGGTCACTTGCAAACATAAGTGTGAGCGTATTTAAATATAGTGGGCCAGTAATAACCATCCTTCATAAACCTTGTGCATAGTTGTGTCACCCGCATAGTGACCACCTACAGTCCATCGTGAAAATATCTAAGCACCTTATTTGTATCCTGTAACTCAAGGCATCTTAGAAAGACACCGTTGTGGTGCTTTCTAAAAACGCACCATGAACAAGTTGGTAAGATAGATATTTCAAGCGAATTTCCATCTTTTTTTTATTTGATAGATATATGAGAAAGGTGTCGTGATTTGAGAGTTGTTGTATATCATAATACCTTGGCACTGTATACATGAACTAGGGAACACGTTCAACATTGTAAATCTCTATTTTCTTCTCCCAACCTGAAATATCTTTCTTGGGAGCATCTCTTTCTTCAACTTCTAGTTGGTAGAGGTCATGACCCTTAATGGTATAAACTGGTTTAAATTCCAGATCACATTATTGTAAGCAAGTCATCAAATTTTCCCTCTTCTCACCCAGCTTCTTTTGTACAAAGAGTGTTCTTACCGCTGGGTGAGCCACAAATATGATCATGTGAGATTTTAAAAGATAGTGCCTGAAGCATTTGGTTGCCTTATATACAACATATGCTTGTTTGTCGATGGAATGATATTTTAGTTTTGACCCTATAAACCGAAACTCATGAAAGAAATGGGTCATTCATTTCCTTTAGAATCCTTTTGAGTCAACATGGTCGCAATAGACGAATATGAAGTCAACGTATAAAGCAGGAAATCGTTATCATAGTCAGGACTGAATAGTGCAGGTGCATTAGGTATAGCCTATTTAATTCAAGCAAAAACATCCTTTTCTTGTTTGTCCCATTTGTAAGTTACATCTTTATTAATCATCTCTTATAAAATCTTAACTATCTAAGAATAAGAAGAGGTGAATTTTCATAGAAAAGTAATATTTCCTAAGAAATATTGCATAGTGTTCTTATTCACCGGGAACAGGATATGTGTAATATCTTTAACCCTCATAGGATCAACTTTAATTCCTCTCTTTGCAATGATGTGCCCTAAGAGAGTCCCTTATCACACACCAAAGATGTTTTTCTTGGGATTGAGAGAAATCCCATATTTACAACACCGCTCAAATATTTGTTTCATATGATGAACATGATCTAATGTTCTTTTAGAGAACGCGGTAACATGATCCAAATAAAAAACTATGTTCTAACTAATCATGCCATGAAGATCGATGTCCACCTATTTTTGAAATGTATCACCAGAATTGATAAGCTTGAATGACATTATTTTGAAAGTGAATGTTCCCCATTTGGTCCTTAAGGTGGTTTTTAAATGATCTAGTTTTGCCACTAGCACTTGATTTTAAGCAGAAAAACCATTTGGCAGCGAAAACATCTCAGAACCAAATATTGTTTAGAGGATCTATTCCATGGAGGGAACTAGATAATTATATTTATCATATGCCCAATTGGGATTGTGGAAGTCTAAACATAACCTTCTCTCACCAGACTTCTTTCTGACTGGGACCAAATTTGAAACCCAAGTGGAATATCTAACTTTAAAAATGATTCGAGTATCCAACAACTTTATTAGTTCCTTTTATTTGAGGGGCTCCAACATTGGATGAACTGTCCTTAGTTTTTGTTGGAAAGGTTTTACCCCTTCTTTTATGGGAATGACATGTTGGATAATACGAGTATAATGTGTATTTAATTTCTCATATGAACATTCCAACACATCATGGTATTGTTTGAATAAGAATGTGAATGCTTGTCTTTCTTCTGGAGAACAACATGTACTGAGGCTTACATACTTCGGATCTTCTTGAGTTCCTAGATTGACTTGTTCAGGTGACATCTTTGAACTCTAAGACTTGGTATTGGTTGGTCCCCTGAAACGGTTTTGTAGGTTATATATATTTTCTAAGGACACCACACCTTTAGGAATAGTATTGCCTTTCATTTCCTAATGCATCTGCTACAACATTCCTAAGCCTTGAAACAGAAATAATATTAAAATCTTTAAAATTATTAATTAAACACCATACCTCCTACTAGTAGTTTTTAAGATTCAATGAAACACAGTGGATAGTATCCTATACTTGACGAGTAACCACTTATGAGTCACCGATTACCTTGAGGAAGTCTACCTTTAGATCGATGGATTTCTTTAGTCCAAGTACGAGTGATTCATATTTGGTAGTGTTATTTGTACACTCGAACTCCAAATGGTATGAAAGGATATACTTCTTATTACATGGGTCTATAAGTACGCAACTAGCTCCAGATCCATCCTACCTCTTTGAACCATCAAATTATAAATTCCAAATATTATTAGCTACTAGATTACTTCCTATACTATTATTACTATTACTATGTACATCTATGTTACATGATTCATTTTCACTAGCTAGAAAACAAGGAAGGATATCCAACTGTGTATCATGTGGGACGGGTGATGGTTGTTCTTGATAACACCTGTTATCAGTTTCTAAAAAACAATTTGTAAATATTAAATCAGCTAAGGTAGCAGGCTCATTAGGGCACTCCAGTGGTGTCATGGTGTATTTAATCTATAATTCACTTTCCACTCGAATCTGGTTATTCTTTCCATTGTATGGAATTCATATAAGTGACCAATATGTGGCAAAATACTGTTGTAATTTTATATACCAGTCTCTACTCAGGAGTATGTCGTAGGCTTTATGGTTGTCCATAATTACAAAATTTATACATTGATGAACTCGGTGATCAGATGATAATTCGGTAAGAACATTCTTGAGTTCACCAATAGCTTGGAGAAGGGATTTTTCCATCTAAATCATTTGTGCATAAGTTTTGTCCCATTTTTCATTTATTTTCTTAGCAACAATGGCATTATGTTCACAGATGCACCTGAATCAACTAAGAAAGTATGGACATTGTAATTAAAATTTTCAAAAGCTAACAAAAATGGAGGGAAGAGAGTGTTAACATCTAATGTTACAACATTAACTATAGATCCAAGGAAACCAAAAAACTTACCAGACACCTTTTTCGTGGTATAAGCTTTGTCATCTGGTGAAGGTTGTGAAAAGGATTGCATTAGCAATTCATGCTGGTCTGCTATCATCGCAAGCTCAAATGGAAATATTAGCGTGGGTTGTCTTCAAATCTTCAACTATGCTATATTCGATTGTTTCACCTCTAGCAGGAATTATTAAAGTGTCTAGAGGAATGACTTTGTTTGACACTTCCAGAGGGATGGACTTACTTTTTTTACTATAGGAAGTATTCTTAGAAGCGGTTGCATTTCTAGACTTACTTTGTGCATTCTAAGTAGGATTAACCGGTGGTGAGAACCTTCTTAACAATTTCTCCTTCAATTTTTGTCTCGTCGCCTCCTATTCAGAAATGGGCCCTTGGCTCCTCAAGTTATATAGACCATTTTTATTCTGGGGGGGCTCATTTTGAGGTGTTACTGCAACACTTTTCTTGTCAGCATTAAGAATACAATCAAAATCATTCACTGTATTACCAATACATGTACTTTCTTCAGCCATAGTAGGTTCTTCTATTTATCTTGTTTATTCTAACTACTCATATGCTAGTAAGGAATCTACAATGTGTGCGGTTAAATCATTCATGTTGTGGTTCCATTGTGGTCATGTTTTCTATAAATGATATTCCTGGTGGAAAGAATGATATTTATCCATTCCCATAATTTAAATATTCAACTCAACATTCGAACTCTGGGAAGATTTGGAGGGATGACTATTGTTGTTGTTTTAATTCCTTCATAATGGGAAATACTTGGGAAGCTTGATACTGGTAAAATTCTTGCTTTACCTTCTCTTTAATTCTAAAATATCAATGGCAAGTGTTTTTATTGTCCTGGTCAAGCTTTCAATATCTGACGAATCCTTTTCTTTAGCCTTACTTGAGGTGTTGTGTGTGGAGCATGATTGTTCAGAGGTCTTTGTTTCAGCCGGATGTATACCCCAGGAAGTTTTGTACACCCCTCCAAGCTAAAAACAGATGTAAATTTTCTTTGTAAAAGTATAGTAATTTCTAGTCAATCTGAGCCGTTCATTAGGCGGATGATCTGACGGTAGAACTTATGTTTAGTTTAGGGTTTTTTGCCCTAGAAGGAAACCCCTCTCTCTGTATGAGGGCATTGTATTTGAGGCGGATATAGATGTGTATTCTGTGTGAGCGGGAATAGAGAGGTGAGACTGTGAGAGAGAAAACAGAGGATATTACAACGGCTTTGTTGTAGGTTGTGTCTCTTCATTTTGCTGGATAATAGAAAGGAAGGACTAGCTGTTCGAGGTGGACGTAGCCCAAACTGGGTGAATCATGTATATCTGTGTCTCTCTTGTTTTGTGCGTTTTCTGTGTTTATATTTCTGCAATATTTTATGCGTTCCATTGCTTCGTAATATATATAATATTCTAACATGAGGAACATTGAGACTTGCTGCCAGACTCCTTAGAGTCTTTACACACATCATCCTTAGTAATAACTCCAATAGCACGCAATTCTTTCTCAACGCTGATTGCTTCTACAAAATTCAGTGCCATTGTTTCTTTTGTAGTTGTTTTAATGAACGAGGAAATGTTTGTGAGAAAGGGAGATGTGTAATAATCAATAGTGATTGAATCATATGGTTATGTTCTTAGGGGAAACTCATTATGTATGTGATTGAAATTTTGATTGAATTCATTCACTTTCTCCTTTTCCCCCATATTAATGTTTCCAAGCTCTTTCAATAACAAGGCGACAGTCTTGTCATCAGCAAATTTCTCCAAAAATAATTTTTTAAACTCCCTCCAACTATGAACTGAATTGACAAGAAGACTTGATACCATGTTGTTATTCTACCTTCTAATATAAAAGGAAAACTCCTACAAGAAACATCATCATAACATACCTCCAACATTCATAGATGCATGTAGAAGTCATCAATGTGATCTTTTGCCTTTGTCTTCTTATCTAGATCAAATTTTCATAACATCTTTTACTAATGTCTGGGAATTTTAAGAAGGTTATTTGGAAGAGAAATAGGCCCTTGGGACATCCAATCCAAGTCTTGGGTGGTCATGTCTTCATCTCTTGGTTCCTCCTCTTTTTTAGAAGCTGAGGAACCTTCTCCTTCATTGTCTAAATTGTCGTTGAACCCAAAATCATCTCCTAGCTTCTCTTCGTTACAAAGAAAAATGTATTCCTTGTACCCTTCGTTAATAGGTGGAAGTGGTTCTTCCTCAATTGTGTCTTCAGAGGATTCTTCTAACTCCTAAAGAGTGGAAAAAAACAAATCTTCCAATGATGCAACTAGCACATTGGTACGAGTTGTTTCTTTCTTGTTAGGATGATGCAAGAGATTGTGAGCAATAGGGAGTAAACCGATAGCTTTTGCAAACTGACATGTTATAGGTCAAAGTGCCCAGAGTTTTTCATAGGTAACCTCGTATGCCAACTATGGAATAGGTTGAGAAGATCCTTCTACTTCGGGAATAGGAGTTGGAATAGTGCTCAAAATGTTACAACCTTGTCTAGAAGAATAATGATTAGGATGTGCGGAGCTATCAACCATAAAAAAATTGGTTCCATCCTTCTAGCGCCAGAATTTTGATGGTGCTAAATACCACCTACATGCAAGGGATCTCCTCGATATGAGGCCACAATTAGACCTCACATCGTTTGGTGTAGAAGCCCCACCTGGAATATGGCCCAGCTACCATTTACTTAAGTATATGCCTTGGCTTTAACATTTAGCATGAAAGAGAAGTGCACGTGTGCATTAGCAAGTGAGTGTGCCTTGTGAATGTTCAATTGCATATATATCGAGGTTCTTTCATTGTAGAGGGTAAATAAAGTGAGCCTCTAAGAGAGAAGTAATATTACTACTCTAATGGAGACGCGCACACACACGAGACAGACTTATCTAACATCAAGTGAAATAGTTCACATAGATGTGACGATTGTTACAAATATTAAAACATATTTCCAATGAGTTAAGCACCAAATCCACCTAAATATTTCAATTACTATAGTACATGTGAAAGCAAACATGAATCATAAAAATTTAAATAATAGTCTTAAAGCATTCACAATCCATGTATGAAAACGTTTTGGCCAAAAGGGCTTCAACCATTAAGAAAAAGTTCCAAGATACATAAGTACAATGAACACCACTAGATCCAAGTGGAGCATTAGAGCCACTACTTACTCCCTAAAATTACTAACTCTATCTCTCTAATTCCTTATGGGAGAAGCCAAGGTTAAAAAGTATTTTGCATGAACAATGACGATCCTTTTATAACTTTAGGCACGACCTTTCACCTCCTCATGACTCTTGAATTTCCAACTCCTAGTGACCTTTGAAATTCTACAAGCTTTGGACTTCCAAATGACTTTTGAAATTACATATGACTCTTGGTATTACATGTATTTTGGATTTCCATTGATCTTTTGTCCATACAAGACTCTTGGACATCCACTTATTTGTCTTTACAATGATTAAATTATTACATCATAACTTCCACATCATCATGTGATGGGACATGACAAGTCACTATGATTGATTACTAGGACTTATAATGATTAATGACATGGACTTTCTGCAATGCTGACATGGTTTCCACTTGTGTCTTCGTTCTAGATGTAGCTTCTAATTGTTGATTTCTTTAACCTCTGAAGGGTATTTGATCTTATGGAGTCTTCATGGTGCTTCGATCATTAAGACTTCAATGTGTTATTTTTTCTTCCTTTATATGCATTCTTTTCCCGATCTTCTTCATGCAAGCTTGCCATGTTGTTCCTGGGGTACCTGTAATTGTAATCACTCATGAAAAGAAACCATCAACCTGAAAATATCATATTCTAACATGTTTTATGCATATTTTTTGTTCATGATTTCATAGTGTACTTTGAAGGAGAAGGGAGATCTTTTCGACATAAGGGTGCACTTTGAAAGGCTGAAGGTATGAAGAGAAGATGCTTTAGGGCTTCGGCATGCGCTCATGTGCTCAAGAGAGAGAGACAATCAAAGAAGGGTGCATGTCCATAGGAGGAAGGAGTAGGAGTTGGGCTTCCCAAATTCATTGTGTGCTTAAGGGAGATAAGAAGGGTGCATGGTACAGAGTTGAAGGCTAGAGGAGGAGGCTTCAGAGCTTCAAAGTATGCTCATGCGCTCAGGAAGGAAAAGAAGGGTGCACAGAGCATTATCGTAGGATGGAGGGTGAAGTTTCAGGGCTTCAGAGTGCACTCATGCGATCAAATTCCAAGGAAGGTACAAGGAAAATTGTTACAAGCTAAAGGGTTGAGCTTCGAGCTTCAGTGTGCACTCATGCACTCAAGGAGGGTGCACTTCTTTGAGTTACATGAGTGCACTCAAAGGAAGGCTTGCTTTCTCAAAGGGCACAAATTGGAACAAGGAATGGGAATGATGGTTAAGGAGTGCGCTATGTGCTCTTAGATGATGCATGGCACACTTTAGAACAACGAAGGATTCTTGATCTAGGTTTAAGAGTGCACCCATGCACTTCTTACCTCAATGGGTTCACTTTGCAACCAAAATTTGTCTAAGTTTAGAATATAGAGCAAGGGGTGAACATGATGAGTTTAAACATAAAATCATGTGTGACACATACCAACTCATCAATAAAACTTAGACAATCTTGAACAATGATAAGTATACATCAAAATGCCACTTCACATACATTCCCCAAGTACAACTGACAAAGTGTGTGACTATGATCAAAAGTGTCATTTTACAACAACAAATATGTTTTGACCATGAAATGCACTAAAGATGTTAAAATCAATGCGACGACACATGAGAACAATCAAGAACACTTGAAACCATGATAATGACCTAAAACAACACTTGACGACTAAAGTGACACTAGATAAGACAGTGAAGTAGACCCCAAAATTTGAATGTAGTGAAATTTTGGAGGGTGTTGTAGCAGCGACAATAGAGCACTAACAAGCAAACCATACCTTATCTCTCCACAACATAAGCATATAATAATGCATTAGCGACAACGAAATGTGAAGTAGCTTGGTTGAGAATAATTCTAGAGGATCTACATGAGCAAAAAAGAGAAACCCACTTAGTTGCTATGTGATAATCCAAGTGTTATTCAAATGACCAAGAATCTTGTTTTTCATAAGAAGGCCAAGAATTTTGATATTTAGTATCAGTATTTTTGGTATTTAGTTCAACAAGGAGTTATTGAGATCAATTACTACAAAACAAATGAACAGGTAGTTGATATATTCACGAAAGCACTATCTAAGGAAAAGTTC
Source organism: Pinus taeda (assembly GCA_000404065.3). NCBI lineage: Eukaryota > Viridiplantae > Streptophyta > Pinopsida > Pinales > Pinaceae > Pinus > Pinus taeda. The sequence goes on from APFE031563300.1 coordinate 172,328, forward strand.
TGCATATTTAGAGATTATCATGGAATATATCCAAATGACCATTATGGGGGTGAAATGTTGGAATAATGACTTATTTGTCTTATCATTGGAATGATTGTATGTTGTTATTTCCAATGAGAAAAATATGGATTAATTTATGGAGAAAATGTAGGAGTGATTGATGAGAGATTATAGGAGAGATTGAGAGATTTTCAAGACATATAATGTATGAATGTATGTCTTTGGTAATGAAATGAGGTAGAGTTGGTGTGCATTATTGTTGATTTTTTTCTGTGTTGTTTTGATGTTGTTTTTCTTCACAAGGGTATTTACACTGATACTAGTCAACCAAATAATCATAAGAGGAGTCCATTGTCTGAGTGTGTTATGCCCTTAACCTGCAAGATGATACCAGAATACCAAATATGCGAAGAAATATACCTAGAACATAGAACATTGAGAAACAACATCAAGTCTTTTATTATTCAGAAAGCAATGTTCACTTGTCTCTTCGAGGGGGCAACCTCCAATAGAGTCGAGCTCGATTACAAAATAAGACACCATGCTCCTCGCAGGGAGTCTCTATCCTTTATATATGATTCATACATGCAATACCATGGAGCAATACCATGGTTCTTATTAATACCATCTAT
>APFE031563300.1:185363-220388 GCA_000404065.3 Pinus taeda
GAAGCAGCAGTCAGTAGCACTGAGTTCAGCAGAAGCAGAGTATATGGCAACCAGTCTAGCTAGTTGTGAGGCCATCTGGCTTCGCAAGATGTTGTTTGGCTTATTTGTTCAGCCGTTGAGACCTTCAGTGATTTACTGTGATAATCAGAGTTGCATTAAACTCACGGAGAATCCAGTATTTCATGACAGGTCAAAGCATATCGGGATCAGATATCATTTCATCAGAGACTATGTTCAGAAGGGAGCTGTGAAGCTTGAGTATATTTCCACTGATGAGCAGGTTGCAGATATTCTTACCAAGCCTTACCACGGGGCAAGCATGTCTACTTCAGAGACAAGATGGGTGTGGTTAGGAACACCTTCCTTGGTAAGGGAGTGTTGAAATTTGATATCGGAGGACAGGTGGTTCCCTTAGGCTTTGATCTTTGGCCTAGGGAAAAGTGTCCAAAAGATTTTAATTTTTTTTCTAAAGTGACTTTATAATTTTTATAAAGTTAAAATCTATTTTAAAAGTGACTTTAAGTGATAAAGTTACTAAGTCTAATTTTAAAGTGACTTTTATAAAGTCAATGAAAAATTAGAAAGGAAAAAATGACTTCGGAAATAAATGACTAAGTGGGTCTTTATTAAAGTGGGTGAATTAAAAAATAGAAAGTGAGATTTAAATGAGCATTTAATCTCAACCATTGATCTAAATCTATTTCAGCCATTGGATTTAGGGATCACCCAAAAGTCACTTGGATCACCCAAAAGTCATTTGGAGTTATATTAAAGGAGGAAAAGGAGTAAAAGATCATTCATTTTTTCATGAGCAGATTGAGAGAAGGAGAGCAAGAGAGCAAGGGAGATTTCTGGACAAGGAGGAGAAAGAGGCAGCAGTTTGGCACACATATAAGGCAGCTCTTCAGCAAAATCAGAACAGCAGAAAGACAAACAGAACAGCAGCAAGAACAAGCAGAAAAAGTTGATTTTTTTGCTGAAAACTGAGAAGTTTCCAGGTGGTCCGTTGGGCTGAAAACGGATAAGTTTGCTTGCTGAAAAAATTATTTTGCTGTAATTTTTTGCTGAAATTTTCTTCTTGTAAAAAGACATTTTTCATAAATAAAGAAGAGCTCTCAAACTGGTTTTCCCCAAGAGTTGTAGGGGGTTTTTCCAGGGTCACATTGACCAAAAATATCAGTGTTTTAATGTGTTTTAATGGCCTGCTGATTTTTATTTCTGCAATTTCCAGCATTCTGTAAGTTTTCCAGAATTTGTGTTTTCAGCAAATTTATTTTTTCAGCTTGTTGAATGTATGTTTATGGGAAAGGGCATTTAACTACATGGGAGAAATAAGGAGAAACTGAAAACCGGGTTGGGAAAACAGAAATTTTTACAAATTCAAATCGTAAAGTTAATAGATAAATTCTTCAAGTGTTAATTAATAGTTATCTTTGGTTACTATTTGATTCCTTGACTTTACAATCACAGAGTGGTATATACACTCCATAGTTCCATGTAGTCATGAGTTGTATATTTACCGAACGAGATCCATGCAATCCACTATGAAGCATTACAGGCATCTGGAGCACATCTACACTTGTTGTGCACTACAGGAATTTGGACCACATCTCCACCTGTTGCGCACTAATGATACAAATTTTCAAGGCAGTCTCTAGCGAGATGTGTCTTTAAATCCAACTCGTGGGATTCTAGAGCACATCTCCACCTATTAAGCATGACAATAATCCAGAGCACATCTCAACCTGAAGATATATTTTTCCATGCAATCTTCTCATATAATGCCCAATTTGCTTCCTCAGGCTCACATCCTAGTGAGCATGGGCATATTTTTTCTCCCACTAGTTACTCACATATTTAGGTAATTTAAGCAAACATTTAACAATAATACCTAGTGCATGCAAGAATATGCATAAACAACATATATATTCATGACAAAACACACAATGATTTCAGAAATTCTTATCTTTATTTATCTCTTTCCTAGTACAACCGAATCCTCCCTGTGCACTCAGCTACAGGGGTCCGCGCACATAGTTGCGGACTCTACCAAGCCTCTGCACACACAGCTGTAGAGCCTCTGTCTATCTACCAACACCCTTGACTTCAACTTACAGATGCAGAGAGAATATTAAACCCATGACATTCCAAATCAAAAAACAAGAGTTGCCTTCTAACCTTAGAGCCTTGCTTTATTAATACATTTTCATGGTCTGCAGACCATGGGAAAGCCGACTCACTTTCTATTTTCTTACATTATTTTCGGGCGGCGAACCCTTTGACTTGACTCATTACAATTCACGCTCCATGCATCTTGCCGAGCCTTTTACCATACTATTACCAAAATTGTGGGCTTTAATCCCCAAAAATTGTTACGCGGGGCCTCTGCTGCCTAACAGGCCCCCAACACAATCATCGTGACTCATCCTGAGTCACTAGGTTGGCACGACAAGCCTCGCGCGAAGGTCCATCAACAACTTTTGTGCTTCACTTATGCTTGCAACAAATGCTTCTTCCATCTACTACACCCTTTGTATGTAAGCCACCGATGTATCAATTTCAGGTGTTTGTACGGGTTCATACACTGCCTGCATGTGTGCTAATTTATCCTCAATGTTGGTGGAGACCGCGAATGCCTCATCAAGCCAAGGCTATATGTGTTGTTTAAGCTCAACTTCCTTCTGGCATGTGACGTCAACTTGTGCCTTGAGAACCAGGGCCTCCCTCATTTTGGCCAACCACTGCGCGATGGCGACCGTTTGCGCAGTCCCCCGTATTTGGTCGTAAGCCTACTACAACTTTCGCGCTTCTGCCTCTGCCTGCTATAGCATTGGGTCTTCCTGAAGGGATGTGAGTGTAAGGAGGGACTAATCCAACAATCCCAAGAAATCTTGGACAGTGCGCCCTATTACTTCCAATCCAGCTTGAATTTCTCTGCGGTGCTATTCTCGTACTTCTGGAGGTGTAGGTGGTTGCGCCTTCATCCTCAGTTCCGCAATTTGTAAGTTTAATTCCCACTGAGCTTTTGTTGCTTCCTCTTGGGTCGTATGAAAGCTTGCTGCCATGTGATGGATTTTGTCAGCTATTGGAAGTTTTTCTAGCACAGCCCACTCTGGTACCGTGCTACAAAACTCCGCCACAGCCTGTTCCAATTCCTTGCTGTGTGTGACCAAGTCATCACACTGTAGACTGACCTGCTCCATTTTTGTCCTGTGCTCAATTAAGATTTGGAGGGCGCGACCTTCCCTAGCACGGAGCTCTGTGGTTACCCCATCCTGCAGTTGATATAGGGTTTCTCTAGTAAGAGCGGCCAAATTTAGCCCCCGACCCCTCATGTCACCTTCAACTTCTACTACGACGGTGCAAAATGGTAATATTAAAGTGTGCATAGTGGAGGTGTTCACCATTTGCTCCACAACGGTTATACCTTCTGTGAGGGTCGGAATCATTCCTCATGGGTTTCACACTTGTAACGCCTGCAACTGTGCCCTAAGCTCTCCCAACATAGTTTTATGCGTTGTCATCAATTCCTTCAGAGCACCTGGAGTGACATCACGCGCCGGTTTACTACTGTCAAGAAATTATTTCTCCAAAGTCTTTACTATTTTTGACTTTTTTGTGGCTGTGGTGACTCCTTGTTGCGTAGCCTCTTGGCTTGGGTCAATTTTGGGGGAAGGTTCGTGCGTGCCTGTGTCTCTATCTCCTCCTGGATGTCCTATTTCGAAGACACTTCCTGATTGTCCCTGATCTCCTCGGTGGTTACTTCCTTGGGCGCCTCCTACTGCGAAGCTGACTTTTGTCCCTGACGCGAATTTTCCGCCAGTTTAGTGAGTCGTGGCTGAATTTCCTTCTTTCGCTACTGGGCGGCTATCCTTTTTAATGCAAAAACATCCAGAGTATGCCACTCCAAAGGCCATACTGCCAATACCTCATAAATTGCATCGTCTGTGGCGATGAACGGAAGCTTTACCCATGTTCGTTGCGGATCCTTCCGCACCCAGATATATAGGTTATGCATGTCCACTTTGAACTTGACCGTGCTTTGCAAATTGTTATATATTGTCGGGGACAACCGTGGTCTGTGAGCGAGCCATGTATGGATACTCGCCTCCATGAATATCTAGAATACTTTGATCTCACGAACCTTCGTGTCATCCTTTGAAGCCCAGAGCGAGTTATATTGCACGGCTTCAGGTAGGTTCTTCTCAATGCTGGGAAACCGGCTACCCTATAGCAGTTCTCCTGCAACCAGAAGGATTGATAGTAGCAACCATGCATAATGGAAAGTCTTACCTTTCTCCTGGGCTTTCTTACAATTTGTCAAAAATTCATTGCATAGAAACTGCGCCCAGTTGAATTGAACCCCTTCTGCACACTTCTCTACAAGCACACTGATAGGGGTTGGCACCTCATCGGCCCGACATTTCCTCATGAGTTTACTATCCAGTAGCTGGGTGGCGACTCACACCCCTAGATCTTTGATGCTTGCTATTACATACCCGCACTTTCGCTTTTCCAACTTATATTTAGCCTTCATTACTTTTGCGAGACCTACATCGCTACTTGTTCGCTATGTCTGTGCGGTCATTCCCTTTAATAGGCAGGTTGGTAATGTGGTGTACTAAATTGACCGTGATGGGAATCGACTCCTCCAATTAGAGATACCCATCATGTACTAGGCATAGCAACTGTCGAATAACAAGAATGGTGATGGTCGCGCGGTGATAGTGGGGTATCCATCTTAGATTGAGTAATCCCACCTTCTCCACACCTAATAACCACTTCCACGACAATAATTTGTCTTCGGCCAATTGGGGGAACTTCTCGCTGTCTGCCAGATCCCAATCTTCGAAATTTCTACTCGGTACTCGGCCCAGGGGTAGACCGTCAAACCTTATTTCATCTGGAAGGAGTGGGGTCTGAAGGGTACTCTTCGTAGCATTCAGGTCCTTCAATATCTTGGCCGTCTCATTCCATGGAGAGATATACAACGGTAGTGAAAGTATCTAGAAAGCATCCTCTTCTTCCTTGTCCTGTGCTTCAGTCTGAGCGATCAAGGCCTGCAAGTCTTCCTCGTCCTCATCCATTTTAGTGGTGATTTCTTTTCCCTTCGCAGCCACTGATGATTTACTAAATCACGGTGATGTCTGGATGGGTCCCATAGTCTTCTTGTTTTTCCAGGGTCACGATGTGCGTGGGGACTTTGGAACTTCGAGGGTGGCAACCACTTTTTCTGGTTCCTCCTGGGTCAGATACAGCTCTTTTGTGAATTGTGTTCGGGTTCTAGCCATGGTACTCATGGGGGGCCTAGTAGCTGGATGTTTGTTGTTCTGGATCGACTAAAATCTCAAATATCCTAGCGTTGTCCAAGGGTGTTTAGATGAGCGCGTAAATTTGAATGGAACCCTTCCCTCCTTTTTCACTTCCTTAATATCTTCTAGGTTGTAGATCTTTCTGTATCTAGCTCATGGCCCTAGTCTTAATGACCCACCACCCACTCCTTGTTGTCGTAACTCAAACTTTTTGCCATGAACAGTGACGGCAATGGCCACCTCCAAGCCTATCCACGCGATAGCGTAGCTCCCAGGGTGTGACCGTGATCGTACTGACTGACTGGCCTTTCATGGAATCCTCTTTCCACACAGGCCTCTTATAGACTTGTTTATAGTCTCGCACCTCCTTTTAACTGCTTGGAGTGTTGAGACTGTGCTCTCCACTGCTAGTCAAGTGGTCACACCCCAAGTGCGAGATTTCTGTTTCCCTGCTAGCCCGGGCTACGGGCACCTTTTGAGTGCCTTTGTATTTATTATTTCATTGGGTGTTGCTGTAAATGGTACACTGCTTTGTGGGTGCGACCGCAACCATGATAACAGGGTTGCAGCTCGTTCTAGTACCAAATTAGACCCAGCCAAGCCTCGTTCCCTTATTTGTAGATTTGTGTTGCCCGCTTATGCAACGTTGGATTTTACGTTGCTGATATCTTCATCCAACATCATGCTTTTCCTCCTCAGTCATGCCCATTCTTCCTCGATTTTGTGAAGCCTGCTGCTACCGCGCTGAATAGCTTCTTGTAACCGCCGAATTTCTTTGCCTAGGACTTCGTGAACTGCGGATTTTGTGGTTTGAGTAGTTACTTCCATCACCTTCGTCCCCTACCTTTTGCTACTGAGTTTAGAGGCCCATCGAATCCTTGGGATCCGCAGATTCTTATTGGGTCATCTTATCAGATGGACATTATTCCTGCTCCCCCTGGTTTTTGTACTAGCTTCGTTGCGATCAGCTGGCAGAATGCATTGTTGTGGCAAATTTGGATTTTTTGATTATTAGCTGGTTCGGCACGTGCACCATATACACCTGTATCCTATGCCACCAACGAGTGCTCCCCCCACTTTGTTCTCTAACGCATACACGCACCTGCCTTCTATGTCCATGCCACGTTCTCTTAGTCTGTTGGCATGTCCTCCACCCTTGTGTAGTTGTTTCGCACAACGCCCCTAGATGCGCACCTTGTTGCTTTTTCTCCAGAATTGCCTTTTCGCAGTGGTCTACCAGTTCCACCCCGTGCATTGTGTTGGTTGGTAACTCCCTTGCTTCTATCATTACGTGGCGTAGTGATATAACCATCATATTACAATTTAGCGTTGTGACCTCATGTAACCGGTTCTGCCACCTCTTGATCTCTTCATCTGAGTCTGATTTACAGGAACTGTCATGTTCCCATGAGATTCTCCTGTCTGTTATAGAGTTCACCCAATCTTGGTCCTCCACTGTGATCTGGTAGATGCAGTCCAATTCATCTTCAACATCCTCATCGCACACAGGCTCAGTGTAGCGCGCCCCTTCAGCTGGATCCAGTGAGACTACTACGCGGAGAGACTTTTTGTCGAATATCATTTCGTCTCTTCAGGTTGATGACCCCATTCATGTTCGCGGCCCAGTCTATCCCTAATAATACGGGGTAAGGATTACTATCATCCATAATTTCTATTACCTCAAAATCGGTCTGTGTGCTTGCACGTTCGAAGTCCATTGTGACTCCTTGTAGTCTCCCCATAGGCAGGATCTTTTATTGGTTTTCCATCTGTAGTTGGATAGGAGACCATTGTAGTGTGGACCTACCCATGCACTCCTAGGTCTATTTAGGTAGGACATTCGCATCTGATGCCAAATCTAGAACGACTTGATCCATCTCATAGTCCCCAATCTGGGTAGTCAATTGCATTTCCCATTCGGTACGCAAAGCATGCTTGTCTAGTTTCCAGACCATGCGCAGTTCGTCCGACCCTATGCACTTAGTTATCAACTCTTGCAATCCCTGCACCGCTTTAGTGTCCCGTAGTAGCTTCATGCATGTCTCTAAAAAGGTAGTTAGCATAGAAGTATCCATCTCCAGCTCAGTTTGATCCTTGCTACCCGAAGTAGAAGCCTCCGCGAAGCTCTTCTTAGCTTCCATAAATGTTTCCTTAGCACACTCCAAATCAAATTTAGGTTGCTTTGTAGGGGCCTTGGAAACCCATGCATCCTCCTCAGGTTGCTTCCCCTTATCTTCTCCTATAGTTGCACCACTTCTGAGCATCATGTTCACGTTAGGATCCTCCTTGCGTGGTTTAGCCTTCATCATTTGGACGTTCTGAGTGGGAGTAGCCAAGAGCACCCCCTTTTCGCGCATCTGTGCAATTAGTGTGGGGCACTCTACTGCTTCGTGATCAAATTGGTAACAGTATGGGCAACATGTTCTAGTTGGATTCATGCAATCACGCGCATAGTTCCCTGGTCCTCCACAATTGTAGCAGATTAATTTCCCCCACCCTCGTCCGGGTCCCATTCCCCCTCATCTGCATCTGCGTCCCTAGAATCTGCCCCGCGTTATTGCTGCAGCAAGATCCTGACATTGCGCCTCAGTCTGCATCCTATAAGCAGGTGCCTGATCCATCAGCAATTCATAACTTCAGAAATTTTGTTTGTCATGGCCCATCGATCTGCAAAAGTTGCGAAATAGCTGTTGAGGGGGTTGTATAAGTTTCTGCAATAGATGACAGTTGTCAGTGGTGTGCTTTCCTCCCACCTGGCAGATTGCGCACCAGAGTGCGGGTGCCACGCTTTGCCCCACTTGTGCCTCTGGTCGCAATGGCATTGGTCCCCCCCCCCCCTTCCCCCACCAAATAGTTTGCAAATATTGAACAATGATCCTTATCATGGCCCTGGCCTTTACACTTTATGCACCACACCTCTCGGGCACCTCTGACCGGGGCACCTTATCTTGTTTCAGACTTTGCATCTCTAGGCATAGTTTTTGTAGTTGCGCATGGATTTGCTGAACTCCCAACCCCGGATCCTGTATTGGAGTTTCATGCAACCTCATCATTGTCTCTAATGCTTTAGCTTGGGTTGATATCTTTTGTTGTGACAGCGTCATCCTCAGTTGTGGTGTCAACGATGCCACAAACCACACGCAGTGTTAGCTTCGCGGATCGTACTCTTCAATCTCTGATCCAGATCCCACGGGGTTTCACCAGGTAACATCACAATCTCCTTGAACCCGATGATCGATTGCGTCTCTAATTTTGGCCAGCTAAATTCTTTGTTTAATGTATCTTGGATCACCGCTATTCCTGCAGTCTGATGATCGCTCGAGTACTTTATATACCACGTCAACGCGCGGTCTTGCAGTGTGCTAAACAAAGTAGCCTTTTTGATGTTATCATTCGTTATGCCTTGGGCTTCTCATACAGCCTTTACCACAAACCAAAACTGACCTGGTTCCTCATTTCCTACGCCTCTAAATACCGTCAATTTAATCGCACTCACCATTCCAACCCTTGGTGGTGGCGGAGGTGGGTTAGGTGAAGATGGGTTTGACGTAGGTGAAGTAGGTGATGGCATGGATGGTGGTGGTATCAATGGAATGCGTTGATTTATCAGTCAAACTGCGCTCCTCGGAGAGAACCCTGCGAGCCCCTCCTCGCTTTCTCGCGAGAGTGAAATCAGAGGACTATTTTCCAATCTCTCGATCCCTTGATAGCCTCTTCCGCTCCTCATTACTCCAGACATTAATGGATGTGCATAGCCCATTTTTCACATAAAAACATTTTAGTCCAAGTATTCAACGATTTGATGTACTTACCACACGACCCTTGGAGAAATTTCCTTTCTGCTTCATTGCAACTCACAGTTGTGTCTATCGCAAACTTAGTGATAAATCCTCCTATTATCTGAACCAACCAATGATCTACTGCGTGTGCGATTTTATCTTCAGATGCCTATAGCCTGTGCACCAATTCTAGAGTCCACACAATGGGTTGATCTAGTTTGCACCTTCCCACGCTATCAACTAGCCTCGCGATCCACTCATACAACTCCAATGAGAAGGTCGCGAAGAAGATATCATGGATTTCTGTGTATATGTAGCGATCCAGCCACCTTTCCTCGGATATCTGTGAATTTTTGTTCTCTTGTACCACGAACTCATGCAATTTCTGATCCAACCAATCTTCGATCTCTTTGTTCATAGGGTTTTAGTGTTCTGACATCAGACATCCCTTAGGTAGATCCTGGTCTCGGCAACGGAACCATTTGTTGGCTTGTTGGGGCCTGACCAAGGTTCAGAAGAGTTATTAGCCAAACAAATCTCGCGTTACCGGCCCCTTTGGTGACAGTCCATGGAGCGCAGACTGAAGTCTCACCCGAGGTAGCAGGGGAGGGTGTTGGAACTAGGTTTTCACACCCTTGGGATGTCTTTATGTGGTTTGGATGGAATCGAGCACCGTTCTATACCCTCGCGCTACTATGTACTATTATCAGGCTTTCACGTAGATCTGGACCAACGCATTCTTTTTATTATGACTTTATTATAGATCTACTTTACTTCTTAGGGTCTTTAGGCAAACATTTAACAATAATACCTAGTGCACGCAAGGATATGCATAAACAACAAATACATTCGTGATAAAACACACAATGATTTCAGAAATTCTTATCTTTATTGATCTCTTTCCCAGTACAACCGGATCCGCCCTACGCACTCAGCTGCAGGGGTCCGCACACACAACGGCGAACTCTACCAGGCCTCTGTGCACACAGCTACAGAGCCTTTGTCTATCTACCAACACCTTTGACTTCAACTTACAAACATATAGAGAATATTGCCTTCATAAACCCATAACATTCTAGATCAAAAAAGAAGAACTGCCTTCTCACGGACCATGGGCAGGCCGACTCACTTTCTATTTTCTTACATTATTTTCGGTCGGACAACCCTTTGAATTGACTCATTACAATTCGCGCTCCGCACATCTCACGGAGCCTTTACCATACTATTACCAAAATTGTGGGCTTTGATCCCCAAAAACTGTTATGCAGGGCCTTTGTTGCCCAACATCGAGGTATCAGTTATGCATTGATCCCATGAGACAAATAAGGTGACATAGGCCACAATTGTTTCACAAACATCTTCTCCCTCAGCTCCCAATTCCATCATGCCACCTATGTCATGACATTTAGTTTCCCATGAGATATACTCAAAATTTTCAAACCTGAAATTTTAATTTCCCAGTCCTTGCTTCACCCAGAATCCTAATCTCATAGACGTGGCATCTATATTCATGTCATTGGGCTCCTTTTCAGGTTTTTTTGATCTGCCATGGTTACTTTGATCTCTCACATCATTTCAACACTTTTCTTGATACTTGATCTTTCGATCAACCAACACTTTTTAGTGTTCATATATGTATGTATGTATTGTTGATTTTTCTAAGTGTAATAGAGATTAGCACAATATTTTTATAATTTATTTTGATGTATTTCTTCTTTTAAATTATTCCAATATATCATTCATAAATAATACTTTAGAAATTCAACGATAAAGAACAATAGAAATCACAATGCGCAAGAGAAGACAAGATTTACCTTGGGAAGACCCACCAAGGGGAAAAACCTAACAACCTTTTCAATAGAGAAATTATTTTTTTCAATGAGAGACACACCTATACCTATGGTTAAACCTAGTCTTCCCCTCCAAGTAAAGCCTCCAAATTTACTGAGAGAAGAGAGAGTAAATTCATCTTTTTATTCGTCCTATTAGTCCTTCTTTCCCTTCACTTGTTTTCCCAAAAAAAAATCTTGTGTGAGAGAATGTGAATGCCCAAGTGGAGGATGTTGAACTGCCTTTATATAGTAGTATGTCTTGGCCAAATCGGCGTGTCTTTATCTAGGGCCGACTTGACTTGGAAGGAGGTCGACTTGACAAATTTTGGAGCCAAAAATTACTTTACAAATTTTCTTCTTTAAAAATTTGCAATGGGACTTTGACTCAAAATAAAATTTATTTTGACTCTAGCATTTCAAATTTTATTTACAATGATAAATACAAATACATCAAGTGACCAAATATACATTATGAATATCATCCATAGTTACAAATTCAACACTCCCTCTTAACTAGGGAGGTATTCATAATAATTTTCATAGATGTTCTCAAGTAGACAAAATTCTGTAAAGAAAAGGTTATCCATCACCAGCATCATCGTCTATCATTAGCATTTTCTAGTGACCATATCTGGGGTGGTATTGAACCCATGGAAATGTCATCAACATATCAAGAGTCACTCCTCTAGAGTGATGATTCCTTAAATCTCATGGCCTCTCCCTAGGCCAAAACAATGAGACCCTCAACTAGCAAACACTCACTCACCCTTCCTTGTTAGCACTCTGGACCAAGACCTCACTCAAACCCTCCCTAGTTGGTGATCAGGTCTAGATGTTGAAAGGACCTTACTCCACCCTACCTATTGTGTGATTAAGGTCCAATATCTCACTACATTGTTCCCTTGTGTGTTATTAGATCCATATGTTGAAGGACCTCACTCCACCCTTCTTGGTGTGTGATAAGTGTCTATGACCTCACTCCACTGTTCCCAATGTATGATCATGGTCCAAATACTGACAAACCTCACTACACCCTTTCCTAGTGTGTGATCGAGTCTCCTCTGGGAGGAACTCATTTAAACCTTCCTATTGATAACTTTGGGCTGCTCGGACCCATTCTCTCTACCAGAAGAATGTCCATCCATGCCAAAAAAATATCAGTACTCCCTCTCAATGAGATGGGTAATATCTATGAGCCTCATCTTGTCTTTGAACTACATGAACTTATCCCTCAGAAATGGCTTCGTTAGAACATTAGTTTCATACTCATTGGTGGAGATTTATTAGAGCTTTATCACTCTCCTCTACACCATGTCATGGATATAATGGTATTTTATCCCAATATGCTTCGACCTATCATGGAACATGTGATTCTCTAAAAGCTTCACACGGCTTTAATTATCCCATTATATCATAGTTGATTCCAACTCTTGGTCGAACAATGCCACAAATAGCTTCTAGAGCCATACTGCTTTGGTACAAGCCTCATTAGTTGAAATGTAATCTGCTTATGAAATTTTGAGTGAAACTGGCCTCTGCTTCCTGCTTATCCAAGATATCATAGTGGAGCCCAAGTTGAAGCATACTCCTGAGGTACTTTTCCTATCCTCGTCACTTCCTACCCAATTTGTATCTATATATCCCAGAATTTACACATCCCTATTTGAAACATATCTCAATCCATAATCCATAGTACCACGAAGATATCTAAGAACATGCTTCACTGTAATATAATGCTTGTGCCTCAATTCAAGCTAGAAATGGTTCAACATGTTCATAGCAAAGCCTATGTCTTGCCTCATGTTAGCCAAATAAATCAACAAACCAATCAATCGTTGATACATAGATGGATCTACCGATTTGGAGTCAGAGCCTCTTAACTTCTTCAAGTTAGTCACCATGGGTGTTTCCATGGATTTACAATCCATCATACCAAATTTTTGAACGATATCTAACACATACTTCCCTTGACCAAGGAATACTTTTTTAGGTTTCTACCATATTTCCAGTCCCAAGTAATAATGCATCAACCCAAGATCCTTCATATCGAACTCAGAAGCCAAATTCTTGCATTGAACGATAAGAGGCTTAGTACCTGTCAGAAACAAATCGTAAACATATGACAATAATATCACAAGTTCATTATTCACAACCTTAAAATAAAGGTTTGGATTAGCATCGCTCTTGATAAATCCTAGTCTCATCAAATATATGTTTATACATGCATACAATCTCTATGAGCCTGCTTGAGTCCATATAAGGCCTTATTCAACTTACAACCATGATATTCGTTTCCATGTACCTCAAATCCTTAAGGTTACTCTATGTGCATCTCTTCCTCAATCACACCATTGAGGAAAGAAGTCTTCACATCCATCTGATGCAATTTCCATCCCAACAAATCAACAAGAGAAATGATGTATCTAATGGAGGTATACATAACAACTAGATAAAAGGACTCGTCATAGTATTCTCCCTCTTTCTGGGAGAACACTCTAGCCATTTACCATGCATTGTATTTGTCAATACTCCCATTTGGAGTATGCTTGATATTTTATATCCGTTTGGAAGTCACCATTTACTTACCTTCAAGCCTTTACACAATATCTCAAACATATTTCTTCATAATAGATTATTACTCTTCATTCATCACTTCCTTCCATACTTGCTAGCTATGTGCTTCTTCAAAAGTGGAAGGTTCTACATCAATAAGATTTGTCATGAGACTTGCATAGCTAGAAAACCTCTTGGGTTTCTTAACTTTTCTATATGTTCCATCAGGGGTTGCATGTCCTTCTGCCTCCTCCAATGTAGATCTAATCCATGTTGGTCTCTTCTTGATCTCTCATACAATGATTGGTTCCACTAGATCATAAGGCCCTTCTAGCCTTCTGGGACATTTTGTAGAATTTGAATTCTCTTCCTTTGAATCCTCCTACTTCACTTCATCCAAGGAATCCACGGAGACTTCCTTATACTTCCGATATGCCACTTTTTTATCGAAGGTGACATCTCGATTAATGCTAAATCAATTTCTCCTCTAGAATTTATATTCTATAGGCCTTTGATGATTCGTTATATTCATCAAATTCCTTTTATCCTTAGGAACATGGATGTAGAAAAGATAAACAAATATTCTCATATGTCGATCCTCTAGCTTCCCTATAGAGAATGATTCTTCAAGAGTCATACCTTCCAAAAATTTATGTCGACTTCCTTTTTTAAATGTACACAATTTCTCATGATGCCTCACCCATAAGAACAATCGCAGGTCCAAATCATGCATCATAGCCTTGACAAATTCTTCAATGGACCTATTCTTTCATTCTGCTACACCATTATGTTTTGGATTATAAAGGACAGTCACCTCCCTCTTAATCTCAGCTTTCTTATCGAAAGAACAATCTCCTTCGAGGTGTATTCTCCTCCATTGTCAAATCTTGAGATCTTGATCTTCCTTCCTATCAACTTTTCCATTTCATATTTGAATTCCTGGAACTTGTCGAATACTTCATCCTTAGTATTCAAGAGATATATCCACATACTACGAGAGAATTCATTAGTAAATGTCACATAGTACAACAAACCACCAAGTGATTTCACATGCATCATACCACATACATCAAAATGAATCAAATACAAAGTTTCTTTAGATATATTATCACCATTTGGAAATGGTTTCTTAAGTTTATTTCTAAGAGCACAACCTTTACATACACCATCATTCTTTATCTGCGATTCAGGAACCCCTGAGATTGTTTGACTCATTTCAAGAAATGCTCTATAGTGAAGATGTACATACCTTCTATTCCATAGCTCACTTGGATTGATATCATCGTGTACTAGTGCTTGAGATGGTTGAATCACTGTAAAAAATCTATGATAGGTTAACCTGATAATGCAATATAAATCAAAGCAGAATATTATAACCTACTTCTACTATCAATTTGCAGAAGCTTAAAGATTGAGTTGAACAATATAACTAGAAGAAGAAGAATCAATTGCACAATACACATGAAAATACTTTGGGGAAAGTCTCAGATAAAAACCCCACACTATTGTCTTATCATACATGGTTGAAATACATAGGAATTATACAAAGTCTTAGCTCTCACAGCTAGCCAGCTCTCAATAAAATCCTCACAGATGCTCACAGGAAATCTTGACTTCTCTCCAGCCTTCCTCTCAGCCCTCCAAGCTCCTATTTCCTTGTGTTGTTCCTTGTGGATGATTAACCTTCAAAACTGCTCAATCCTCAAGGATGAATCCTTAGTGCACGCATGAGTTTTCTCCCTAAGAAAACACATGCAACTAATAATACATTGTCCTTGAACATTAATCTCAACTAGGTCTTTCTCAGAATAGACATGCATGAGTTTCTGATGAGGGAATCTTCAGTTAACTGAAGTAGCACTAGTTGAGTGCATTAATGCATCAACTGATTGTTAACTCACTATTAGTTCCTCAAACAGTTTGGAACTAATTTAACTAGACTTAACTCAAGAAACTGAGTTAACTAATTACAACTCAAATATAACTCAATCTTATCTCCTTAATTTAAGGGATAACTCTTGCATGACTTCATAAAGATTTCTAACTTGAATTTAAAATAAATTAATTAATTATTTCCAAGTAGTTGTTAAGACTAAATTTGATTTTAATTCACAATTTAATTCAAGGACAAATTAAATTGTAATATTCTTGTTGCTATATTTCAACACTCCCTCTCAACAAGAAAGGGATTATTTGCCACCCCGATCCTGTCTCTATGGAACTTGAATTTACACTTTGACAATGCCTTCATCAAAATGTCAGCATATTACTCCTCTGTCGAAATACACTACAGCAACATTATCCTCCTCACTACACAGTCTCTAAGATGATGATACTGAATGTCAATGTGCTTGGACCTATCATGAAATACTGGATTCTCAGAGAGTTTGATACAACTCTGATTATTAAAATAGATCACAGTTGGATCCATCCTCTGATCAAACAAACCAACTAGGATTTTCCGCATCCAGATGGTCTCACATGTTGCCTGACTTGCAGCCATGTATTCTTCCTCTGCTGAGCTGAGTGCGACCGACCTCTGTTTCTTGCTGTACCAAGAAACTACCACTGACCCAAGGTTGAAAATCCCTCCTGATGTGCTCTTCTGATCAGATGGACCCCTTTTATCCTTATACACCATAATCCATATTGAGATGTGCCTCTGAGGTATCTCAATACATGCTTTGCTGCCTTCCAAAACATCTTGGTAGACTGAACCATCGCTTGACTCAGCTGGTTCACCACATAACACAAATCTGGTCATGTGTTCATTAAGTACATCAGTGAACCCACAAGCTGCATGTACACAATAGCCTCTACCACTTCTCTTGAAGTAGCAACCTCCTTCCTCCAGTTACCTGCTAGAGGAGTCTACATTGGCTTGCACTTCTCCATGTGGAATATCCCGAGTATCTCATTGGCATACTTGCCCTGAGACATAAACAACTCCCCATCCTTCTGCCACACCTCCATGACAAGGAATTAATGCACGAGACCCATGTCTTTCTGATCCAGATTTAAACAGGAACACAACAAATTACAGAGATAACCATAAACACAGAGATGCAGTGGAAAGAATACTTCATTTCATTAATGTAAAATACTGAAAATGCTTACCAACAGAAATGGAAATAAACCAGCTAGGGCGATGGTAGCTTATCTCTGAGAAGAGATGTGGTGGCTACATGCCTCTGAACTATGTTACAATGAGGCTCGAAGGCCTATTTATTGTTGAGAAATAATGGAAAACCCTTAACATCCCAAAACCTAACCCTAGAAGATGAAATGCCAAATTGTGGGCCCCGTTTTGGGTAAGTTGGTACATCAACTTCCCGGGATCGTAACTTTGGCACTCGATCTTCGTTTGACGCATATAATACGTCGTTAGAAATATCTATCCGAGCACTACAACTTTGGGAAGAGCAACATCGGCCCATGGATCCATGTTGCTCCCAGATTTCCCAAAAAATATTGTTTAGGGCCTCAAAACGGCTCCGGAAGTTCAGGACCCGAAAAACTGCTAAAAATAGTAAATTATGCTACAATTACAGAAACTGAAAGAGATAGTTGTGGGGGTCCAAGGGGGATAGGTGGGTGGGTACCAACATCCACCTGGATCATTCCTCCCCCTTAGGAAGCAATGGTCCCCATTGCATTGAGTTCCTCCATTTGCTGAGCTTGGTCCCTGGTGAGTTGTTTTGCAATCTCTGATGTATACAATAATGGTGGGAAGCATGGTCGAGGGCATTCCACATTGAACACTCGGTGCAAGCGAAGGAATGGAGGAATGTTGTGCTCCAAAGCATTGTTTCCCACAGCCTTGGTAATGTTGTAAGGACCATGTTGGAGTGGTCTGAGCTTCTGTTGGGCTCTTGTCATGCATTCTTTCTACAGATGCAACTAGACTTTGTATCCCATCTGAAACTTGTGTGGTACCCCTGTGGGTGAGGAGAAGTTGTTCCTGTGTTCTATCATGACCGTATCCCTTTATTGTTGCTTCTGCGTAGAGGAACCCTTTGTGGGGGTCATGGATGTGGCTACGATCTTCCCCTTACTTTGGGAGCGAACCAGACATAAAATGAATTTCATACTCTGGGAGACGATCTTGTTGCATTTCTTAGCAGAGATCAAATAGGTGGTAGTAGTTGGGGCTACCTCCAGTATCATGTATAATTAATTACCCAAAGTAATAATAACAACATGAGGCCTTGACTCAAACGCAACATATCGCCTCCACAAGTATGACTGGAAAAATAGTACATCACAAACATCTAGAGGTGCAACATCACACAATACCTCATCTGTGAAGGGTTTGATGTTGTAAGGAAGGCGACACTACTAGCAAACTCGGAGATCTTGTCCTTGGTGAAGCCACCTGATACTATACGGATGTGGGTGTGGTGTAGTCGGTAGGCCCAATCGCTTCATGACCTTTGTTGAAATGAAGTTCTTTTGGCCACCACTATTGATAATGAATTGCAGCGACAAAACCTTCACCCACATCTATGAGTGGAAAAGATGCTCCCCCTCCTCTGGATCTTTGGGCTCATTTTTCTGGATCTTGGTGGTGGCAACAGTGACATTGGGTTATGCATCAATGGTCTTCTTCCCTTTGTCATTCCCCTTGTCGGGTTCTGAATTAGGGTCGGAACATGCATTTGATTCTGAATCCTTCAACTCGACCACCAACGACAGCTTGGTCTGAAACTCACTTGTGTTATGAGTGGGGCTCTTATGAAACTCACACCACTTTCCTATGTCCTTCTTTGACTTCGTGGTGTTTTTATTTTCTTGTAGCTTCGACGGGTTGTATTGAGTCACCCCGCCTTGGCTTTGTCCTTTGGTCTTCGGATTTGCAGATCCAATGTCTTGCTTCTTCTATTTGAACTTCTACTTGATTTGACAACATATCGGTATGTCGTGCCGAGCGAGGAGATGTTCAGAAACTCCATCTCTTCCTGGATGTACCTGTGTAGGCAGCTACGATATTTGAGTACCAAATGCAACTCAGAATCCTCGATACCCAACTGTGTGCAAAGAGTATGAAAAATGTTTGTGAACTCCGACACATCTTGGTCCCTTCCTTGCCACAGCGTGGTCCACTTTATGTATTTGTCATCATAGCTTTTGACAGGGTAGTACTGCTCCTTGATGGAATTCTGAAATGAATTCCAAGTGGGTGCGGCTAAAAATAGTGAGCCCTTGCTTTCATCCTTCTACTCGCAGTAGGTTTCCCACCAGTCCTTGACGTGGGGGGCTGCTTTGAGAAGAGCGAAAACAATCTTTTCCCGAATCAAAAATTCATGAACAAAAAAATACCCTTCTAGCAGATTTAACCATTTATCTACGACATTTGCATCTATCTAACCCTCGAAGATGGGGATTTCAAAATTAACTTGTACCTTAAAAGGTGTGGCGCTTCCAGAGTAGTTATTGGAAGTCGATGTGTTGCCTCTGGGTAGCTGCTGAAGGATATGTGCAAAGTTGTCCATCATCGTGTTCCTTTATTGCTAGAGGGATTCTTCGAGCAAGATTTTGATAGGATCTCCTGCCCCCTCGTCTTTCTTTTCATTCGCCATGGGAGGCCGTCAGGAATTTTGAGGTTGGTCTTGCAAAGGTTCGACCAGTTCAAGCCCTAACTCCTTATATCCCGACCTCGTTAGGGACATGCAAAGAAAAACAGATAAAAAACAGATCGCTCTAATACCACTGATCTGGATTTAAACAGGAACACAACAAGTTACAAAGATAACCATAAACACAGAGATATAGTGGAAATAATACTTCATTTCATTAATGTAAAATACTGAAAATGCTTACAAACACAAATGGAAATAAACCAGTTAGGGCGATGGTAGCTTATCTCTGAGAAAAGATGTGAATGGTAGCTACATGCCTCTGAATTGTGTTACGATGAGGCTTAAAGGCCTATTTATTTTTTAGAAACAATGGAAAACCATTAACATCCCAAAACCTAACCCTAGAAGATGAAACACCAAATTGTGGGCCCCTATTTGGGTAAGTTGGTACATCAACTTCCTGAGGTCGTAACTTTGGCATCCGATCTTCTTTTGACACATACAATAGCTCGTTAGAAAGATCTATCTAAGCACTACAACTTTGGGAAGAGAAACATCGGACCATGGACCCATGTTTCTCCTATATTTCCCAAAAAATGTCGTTTAGGGCCTCAAAACGGCTCAAGAAGTTCAGGACCCGAAAAATTGCTAAAAATAGTAATTTTTGCTACAATTACAGAAACTAAAAAACTGAAAGAGATAGTTGTGGCGGTCCAAGGGGGATAAGTGGGTGGCCACTACCATCCACCTGGATCACTTTTATCTTGAGTTCTCTCACAAGGTCCTCCTTGCAAGACACAATCAACTGATCATCACTAGTCAATATGAGATCATCACCATAAAGTACGATGATCAACAGCTTACCTTTAACCATGATGTGGTACAGGTTCGCATCCACTTCACTCTTTGCAAAGCCCAACCCGGTGAAGTAGTTGTCTGTCCTGATGTACGAAGCATGAGGTGCTTGCTTCAGCTCGTACATCGCTCTCTTGAGTCGGCACACATGTGACTCAAGATCAAAGGTATTAAAACCTTCCAGCTACTCTATGTACACCTCTTCCTCAATCTGGCCATTGAGGAATGCAATCTTCACATCCATCTGATGGATCTTCCAACCCATCTATGCTGATAGTGCCAACTTAGATCTGATAGATGAGTAACTTGCTACAGGAGAAAAAGTCTCATCATAGTCAATCCCCTCAACCTGTGAAAAGCCACGAGCAATAAATCTTGCCTTATGCTTCTCCAGACTACCATTAGCAGTTTGCCTTACCTTATAAAGCCAACGGGAACTCACAAACACTTTTACAAACTATGGAGTCATACTCCACCATAGCGTCAACCTAAATCGACTGTTGTATTGCTTCCTCAATGAAGATGGCTTGGTCTCAACACATTCCACAGCAAGGGCCATGTATCCAATGTACCTCTCAGGTGACCTGCTCTGTCCACTGAGAAGATGGTTCTCCCACATTCTCTCTCGCATCCTCCAACAATATGCCAGCTTCTCTTGTGCGCTTCTGTCCATCTCTGGAAGACTCTGCTTGAGTGGATGTCTCCACTCTTAGAACCTCTGCATGTGCTGCTCCGAAAATGTCTGAGGATCCTCCTCCTTAGGAACCAACAGTTCCTCCACAACTTGTAGTTGGAGCTCCCTCTTAAGGGAAACTCACATGGCCCTCTGCTCATCAAAACTTGAGATCTCTGTGAACCACTGTCCTCTGACTGGCAGGAAAGTACACCTGATAATTGTGAGGTGTATCAGTGTACCCCACAAATATCCCCAACTCTGCTGTCGGCTCAAGCTTCTTTCGTGCATCCTTTGTCACATGGCAATAGACTGATGAGCCAAAGATCTTGAAGTGACCCACATCTGGTCTCTTACCGGAGAAAGCTTCCTCTGGTGTCTTCATCCCAAGTATGCATGCGGGGCTTCTATTTCTATAATAGGCTGTTTGTGTTGCATGCCTCAGCCCACAAGTGAAGTGGTAGGCCTTTTTCATGCAGCATTACTCGTGATGCCCCTACAATAGTTATGTTCTTCCTCTCGGCCACCCCATTCTGCTGTGGTTATGAGTGTCGTCAACTCTCGTTTTCCTTCTGCTGCATAGAAGTCCTTAATATTCTTAGAGACATAATTCTCACCATTGTCATTCTCAAGGCCTTGGACCTTCTTCCCTAACTCTTTTCTTGACCAAAGTTTTGAACTCACAAAACTTTGTTAAGTTTGGTCCTTCTTCTGCATTGAAAAAAATCCAATATTACGAGAATAGTCATCAATGAAAATGCATAATACCTTTGTTTTGTTGTGGATGTCATCGAGAATGGTCCACACAATTCAATTGAACTCACTCTAAGATAGCCTCTACTCGACTGTCTCAATCATGAAAGGAAGACTTGGTGTACTTTCCCAAGGTACAACCTTTGCATGTGTCAACTTGCTCAAGTTTACCTTTGGGAAGTCCTGTAGATATTTGTTGCATTATCTTCAAAGCCCCATGATGAAAATGGCCCAACTACCTGTGCCACAACTCGCCAATGTCTTGGTTTTGCACCAATTCTACTTTTGTACTCAATGCTGCACAATCATCTACCTCTAGTTTATAGAGATTCTTCACCCGAATCCCTATCCTCTTGTTCTGACCTGTGGCTATGTGTCTTAGGAACGCCTTTCCTTCACCGAAGACAACATCATAGCCTTTGTCCTCCAACATCGCGACCGATACCAAGTTATTCTTCAGTCCAGGCACATGCATCACATCTGTCAAGGTGAGAGGAGCTCCATGCTCCCTCTTAAAAGCAATTGTGCCCACTCCTGAAACACTATACCTTTCGTTGTCACCCATCTCTATGCACATCTTGAGGTCTTTCTCCTCCAAGGCACTAAATAAATTTTTATCACCGATCATGTGGAATGAGGCTCCACTGTCAAGTACCAGACACAACCCATCATCAATGACACCATGCATGCAGTGAGGGTAAAGTCCATTTCGAACTGAGAGGCTAATGCCTCACCTTCTGATCCTTTCGAGGATACCTTCTTGGACTTCTTTGATGGGAAATTAGTTGCATAATGTCCCATATTGTGACAATTAAAGCATCTTGCTTTAGACATGTCACTCTTCTTCCCTCCATGAGAAGAATTCGATTTGAAATGAGCAGCCTTCCCCTTCCCTTTCCTTGCCTTACTTGCTAAGGCCAGATTTTCTTCATCATCATTCTTCAATGAAGAACCATCTTGTGTGCTCCTCCTGATCTCCTCCTGCATAAGATCCGACCACAGTCGTTCCTAATCCGGCAGTTTCTCCCTTCCATTCACAAAATCCTGGTAGCTATTCCAACTCTTTGGAAGACCAAGGAGAGCGAGGCTCACCATATCATCATCGGAAGTAGTTATTCCCACACTGCCAAGCTCATCTTTGAAGGTAGTGAGCTTGTTTAGATATGTGGAAATAGTATCACCCTTCTCCATCTTGATTCTTCAAAGCTTATCCTTAAGCGCCAATTTCCTTTGGTTGCTATTGTTCTAGTATATATCCTTCAATGTCTTCCACATTGAAAATGGAGTATCCTTCCCATGGAGACTCGAGACAATATGGTCTCAAACTCCCTCAAGGATGATCCATCTCGCCTTCGCCACACACTTCTTCCACTCAGCCAACTCTTGTGCATGAGTTGATGTTGGCTTTGGGATTTATTGATCAATGAATTCCTTCAAGCCATTGTCTTCTAATATAGCCTCCATTCTATCTTTCCATGCTATGTAATTCAAGCTACCTTCCAAGGCATACTCGAGTCTCAAGCCATAGAACGCCATTGGCCAACCTTGAAGTATGATATGAATTTGATTTTCACCTGCAACCCCTAACTTCAAACTTCAAATTCTCTTCGCATTATACTATTCACTGCTCTGATACCATGTAGAAAATATGTTAGGTTAACCCGATAATACAATATAAATCAAAGTAGAATACTATAACCTATTTCTACTATCAATTTGCAGAAGCTTAAATATCGAGTTGAACAATATAGCCAGAAGAAGAAGAATCAATAGCACAATACACATGAAAATACTTTGGGGAAAGTCTCAGATAAAAACTCCACGCTATTGTATTATCATACATGGTGGAAATACATAGGAATTATACAAAGCCTTAGCTCTCACAATTAGCTCGCTCTTAGTACAACCCTCACAGATGCTCACAGGAAATCTTGGCTTCTCTCCAGCCTTCCTCTCTACCCTCCAAGCTCCTATTTCCTTGCACTGTTCATTTTGGATGATTAGCCTTCAAAACTATGAATCCTCAAGGATGAATCCTTACTACATGTGTGAGTTTTCTCCATGAGAAAACACATGTAACTGGTAGTACATTGTCCTTGAACATTAATCTCAATTGGGTATTTCTCATAATAGACATGCATGAGTTTCTAATGAGGGAATCTTCAGTTAACTGGAGTAGCACTAGTTGAGTGCATTAATGCATCAATTGACCATTAATTCACTATTAGTTCCTCAAACAGTTTGGAACTAATTTAACTGGAATTAACTCAGTAAACTGATTTAACTAATTACAACTCAAATATAACTCAATCTTATCTCCTTAATTTAAAGGATAACTCTTGCATGACTTCAGAAAGACTTCTAATTAATTTCTCTAACTAATTAATTTTAAATTAATTAATTAATTATTTTCAAGTAGTTGTTAAGACTAAATTCGATTTTAATTCACAATTAAATTCAAGGACAAATTAAATTGGAATATTCTTGTTGCCATTTTTCAACACTCACAAGTCTATACAGTCTCCCATCACAAATCCCAATAACCCTAGCATCATCTATACTAGATCCCTTGGACAAAACAAGTAATTTTCCATCCACAAAAGCTACTCTATCTCCTTTATCTTCCAAACAAGAAATAGAGACAAGATTGTTTTTCAAACCTGGTACGTAAAGAACATTGCTAAGATGCATATTGTTACCAAATTCCATCTCTATAGATCATAGTTTTAAAATTCGGTCGTTTCGAAATGGAAACGGCCGAGTTGATCTGTTTCATTGCCCAAAAGTCTGACCCAGTTGAAGAAATGGCTCGTTTGCCGGAGTCAGCCATGACTTGACCGAGTCATGGCTGACTCGGCCAACTCGGCCGTTTCTGTATTGACTCGGCCGAGTAAAAAACAACGGCCCGTAACCCCAATAAAACAACGATTTAACAATTTTTTAATGAAATTTAAAGGTGTTTGCTGATTGGTTTGGACTCCAATGTGTTTTATGAATTAGTTGAATGTTATTTGGGGTCCATTTGCCCCTCCCAAACCCTATTTAACACTCTCAAATGATTTCATTCTCTCACAACAATCTCATGCATTTGAGTGAGAACTTCTTTGAGAGTTAGTGAGCAGTTCTTGAGCTTGTTTTTGGAGCAGCAGTGAGGAGTCTTAGGGGAGCATTGTAGCTGGAGTGAGGAGCTTCTTAGGCAGCCATTTGGAGTAGCATTGAGGAGCTGATTCTTGGAGCAAGCTTGAGGAGGCAGTTTGTGCTTAGAGGTATTTTTTTTCACCTCTATAAATATGTTTTTGCTTATTAAATTTTAGGTGCATATAGAAAGCCTAGAGAGTGGTTTTTTGTCAAAGAAATGAACTTGAATCAATATATATTATTTATATATTTATATATATATTTTTTTTTTTTTTTTTCATTTCCTAGTCAAAAAATGGCACCTAGAGTGAGAGATCCTGCTTTGGGCATATGTTGAAATGGTTGATAGTCAAATGCAATGCAAATTTTGCCATAGGAAAATTAAGGAAGGTCCTGGGGGCATTAATAGGCTGAAACAACACTTGGCAGGGATTAGAGGCCAAATTACCCCATGTACCTCACCAAAAATTGGGGAGATTAGGAAGCAATTGTTGGCCAGCTTTGAGAAATTTAAAGAAGATAAGGCTAGGCAAAAGAGACATAGAGGCTAAAATTGGGAGGAAGAGGGAGATACAAAAAATGATGGCTACCAACCCCCATTATGATTTTGAGGGTTCTTCCTTTATCCCTCAAACTGATACATCCAACCCTTTCCGATATGTTCCTCCCTCTTTTGGTTCTGTTCAAGATAAGGGAAAGGGTAGAATGAAAAAGGGTGATGTGACTATCAAAAGTTATTTCACTCCCTCCTCTCCATCAGATGCACATGGTCCTGAAGTTAGTAAAAGTCAAATGCAACCCACTTTAGATGACCATTGGAAGAAAGAATTGAGGGAGACTGCTTTGTACGAGGAACCATGTTTTTAAAATCAGTTGATGCATCTGATAAGGTAAAAGATGGCCACTTCTTGTTTCAGCTATTGGATCAGGTTGTTGAGGAGGTGGGGGTGGCCAATGTTGTTCAAATCATCACAGATAATGCCTCTAACTATGTTCTTGCTGGTAAACTGTTAAAGGAAAAACACAATACCATCTTTTGGACCCCATGTGCTGCACATTGCATAGACCTCATGCTTGAGGATATTGGAAAAATATATTGGGTCAAAAACACTATAGAACATGCCAAAAGCATAACAAAATTGATCTACAATCATACATTGATTTTGAGCCTCATGAGGAAACACACTGGGGGCAAGGATATTATTAGGCATGCCATCACTAGATTTGCTACACATTTTTTGACATTGCAATCTATGCTTTCCCAACATAAAAACTTGCAAAAGATGTTTTCCAGTGATGAATGGAATCAAAGAAATTGGTCTAACAAACTGGAAGGCAAAGAATTGAAAAATAAATTGTATGAAGAAACTTTTTGGAGAAAGGCAGCAGAGATTGTGAAGCTTGCTGAGCCACTAGTTAAGGTGTTGTGATTGGTGGAAGGGGAAAGGTTGGCTATGGGCTTCATTTATGAGGCTATGGATCAAGCAAAGGAGCAAATAAATACGGTATACAAGGATAGAATGGAAAAGTATGGGCCCACTTGGGCAATCATTGATGAAAGATGGAACAATTAACTCCATCGCCCTATACAGCTGGGTATTTTTTGAACCCACGGTATCATTATAAAGCTAAGGAGTCAGGAGCTTTGAGGGGGGAGGTCAGAGATGGACTGATTGATTGCATTGATCGCATGATCCCATTGGAGTCTGATCAGTTGCAAATACACCGACAGGTCACAACCTTCAGCAATGCCTCAGGTAACCTTTGGGAAGAACCTAGCAAAGATTGCAAGAGAAGCAGATGAGCCAAGTAAACAAAAATTTCAAATTTCAAATTCTTAATAGTTTTACTTTTTTTTTAAGTTTGTTAAATTGTTTATAATTTGAAAGTTAGATATAATTTGTAATTTTGTTGAGCTAACTCATTAAACTCCTATGTTTTTTCCAGCAAAATGGTGGGAGGCCTTTGGTGGCCATTGTCCTGAATTGCAAAGGTTTGCAATTCGTATTTTGAGTCAAACATGCAGTGCAACTGGGTGTGAGCGCAATTGGTCTGTCTTTGAGAGGATTCACGCAAAGAAGAGAAACCGTTTGGATCAAAAACGGTTAAATGATCTATTTTATGTCCAATACAACCTCCAACTCAGACGAAACCAATTGCTGAACAAAAGACCTGATTCAGATCCCATTGTGTTGGAAGACATTGATCCAACATTAGATTGGGTAGTGGAGAGTCGTCCAGCAGAGTTTGATGCTGATGAGGATCTTGATTTAGATTTAGATATCGAGACATCAGTCGAACTTGAACATGTTGTTCAGTTGAATGCAGATCCCAATCCACCAACCTCAGTCTCATAGCCAGCAAGGACTCCAGTCGTAGGTGCTTCCTCTGCTAAGCCACGATAGAAGCACAACCGCATATCTACTCTATCTCAGCTTGCATCTGCAGCAGTTGCACAGCCTACTAGTGGTACCACTTCTACAGGTGCAGTTGGAGATGATGATGATGAGGAGGAGCCATGGGGCCCCCTGTCTGACTCTGATGATGATCCAGAGATTGATCGACATGATATTGGCTCCTCTGGCAGTAGCTACTAGCCAGTAGTACTAGTACTGGAGTCTGGTCACAGTTTACTTTTGTTGTAGAGGCCATTTCTAGCCTCCTTGGTTATGTGTTTTTTGTTTTGAGTCTTTGATCATGTATGACAGTTGACTATGTATTTCCATTGGACAGTGCATTGGGTACCATTTTGATATAATGAATTGGTTCATGAGCCTACTTTGATCATATGTTGTCTTCCATCTAATTATAATGCTGTGTGTTTGGAAACATGAATGAAAATCTTTAAAATTATGTTTAAAATCTTTAAAATTATGTTTTTTATAATAATAAAAAAATATTTAATGTATTTTCTAAAACGACCGAGTCATTGAAATCAAGCCGGCTGAGTCATTACCGTTTCAGAGTCGAAGTCAGAGTCGATCCTCGGCCGAGTCGGAGTCCGAGTCGGAGTTTTAAAACATTGCTATAGATGTTATTCCAATTCTATTGACTCCATAGCTATGATTGTCTGCAATCTCATCCCTTTGGGATAACCTATTTTTTGTCATGCTATAAATATTTCCATGTTATCCTATCATGTGTCTTGATGATCCACTATCTACCATCCACATGTCATCATCATTTGCAATGGAACCTATTAGAACAGAAAAGTAAAAGAAATCCTTGTCATCATTCAGCTTCTTTAGGTTCCCATCTTCAACATCTACAACGGAAGCATGTTGTTTTCATTTTATCTTCTGGTTATTAGCCAATTTGGGACAATATCTTTTGAAGTTTCCAAATTCTTTACAACCATAACATTGAATCTTTGATAAATATATCTTCCTTTGAGAGGAGGAATAAGATCCCTTTCCTGGCTTCTTATGTTTAGGACCAAACTTCTTATTTCCTTGTTGTTGAAACAAGTTGCAGAAGCTTGAGCTTCCTCTTCCTGATGATCTCTTGTCATCAACCTTAATTATTCTTGATCACAAGATGTCCATACTCGTTCAAATGAAAGAGATTCCTTCCAACTACTTATACTTGTTTCAAAAGCATCCCATGATCAAGGAATATTATTGCATGTTGCAATCAAAATTTCTTGATCAGGAATAGATTCTCCAGTTGCTTGAATTTGATATCTTATTTGGGAATTTGTCGTGAAGTAAGAATCCACGATGTCTTCATTAGTCATTCTTGTATTTCGAAGCTCATTATTCAAACTCATGGATTGGCCAACATTCTTGATAGTGTAGAGATTTGTTAGGGCATCATACATCTTATTTGAATTATCATGCTTTATAATGTAGGAAATCAGATGATATATAATGGAGTCCACTATCAAGATTATGGAAGTGATGTCATCCTCCTTAAACTTCTCTTTTCCTACTCCATCAACTGGTTCAAAAATGTTTCTTGACACAATGTCCAAAACTTTTTTCTTGCAAAGAATAAGATCTATTCCAAGTTTCCAAGCTCTAAACTTTGATGCTCCCTCTAACTTGTATTCATATTTCATAAAAGAATCCATAGATGCCAATCTACTAGAAGGACTTCATTAAAATTCTCTCTAGGTTTTCTACAACTGTCAGACACCCTAAGAAAAAATGGCCCCTACAGTTGCCTAGAATTTCATCCCCCTGCAACAGAATGCCCAGAAAAAAACTTGTGAACCAGAGAGACAATATTTTATCCACACTTATCAGTTGCAAGAGAGAGAAGAGAGAATCAATTTGTCCCTCTATTCATCCTATACGTCCTTCTTGTCCTTCACTTTCTTGCCAATAACTTGTCTTGTGTGAGAGAATGTGAATTCCCAAGTGGAGGAGGTCGAACTGCCTTCATATAGTAGTTTGTCTTGGTCGAATGGGTGCATTTTTATCCAAGTTCAAATTGACTTGGAGAGAGTCTAACTTGACAATTTTTGGAGCCAAAAATACATTTCAAAAATTCAAATTTTCTTCTTTAAAAATTCATAATGGGACGTTGACTCAAAATAAATTTTCTTTCGACTCTAGCATTTAAAATATGCTTTACATTGATAAAGACAAATGCCTAAAGTGAACAAATATACATTATGAAGACCGAACATAGTTACAAATTCAACATGTATGTATGTATGTATCTATGTATATATGTATGTACACAATTGCATAAATTTACAACAGCCCACAATGACTTCAGAATTGTTACCCCTGTAATAATTATGCCACTCCAATTAAATTCAAATATATAAATGGTGTTTTTATTGCACTACAAATGTGCATAAAATTTATCCCAATAATTTCACAATGCAATTAAACATTTACTCCATCAAAACAATGAGCCAGAAATGAGAAATGCATATCTCTAAATTCTTTAGCATTTGGATTCTCCATTTTACTCAGCAAGCATTGCAAAAATTATTAGAATATTGCATATTTAAGGCTCCCCTCATTAACCATACCAATTCATGGTATCCATACAAAGCATGCATTGATTTGAAATCATATTATTCAAATTCAGATAAGTAAATTCTTACTCAATTCCTATCCTTTATCCTTTTTTACCTAGGATTATTGCTTGCCTTATTTTCTTGGTTGTCATTATCAACACTTTTAGATAAAGTCTTTTGATGCATCCAGTTGGTTGATGACATTTTTGTTGTTACAATACTCAACAGTTCCTGAAAGGATCTCAACCTCACACATTAGTCATCAACTTAACCATTCCTAGCTTTCAATGAAAAATTCATATTGGCATTTTCATTTGCATTCAATTCCACGATTGCCTCATCCATGCTAAGCATATGTTGTCAATTAGGAGCATGACATAACATGTTAATAATGGTAATTATCAGTGACGGGTAGCTCCTTCCCACTTTCACAATGGTGTTCCATACAACAATGGAATCCATTAAGAAACCTCACTGTGTTACCTAATACATTGTAAGTACAAAATTTATTTTCATACAACTTACACATTGATCATATTTTATAGGTTAATCACTTATCTTATTAATATTATGGTTCTCAATTAATGGCCTTTCAGGCTTATTAGTATCCCCATTCCTTTATTTCATTGTCCTATCTTTCTCATATTCATAACAAATGGAATACACACACATGCACATATATAATCCATGCACTTCCTTCTTATGTTAAGGGAACTTCCTTCTTATGGTAATTTCATTGTTATCATGTCGTTTTCCATTGTATTCATGTGGACCTAGAAATTCCACATAGTTGTTTTGTCATCTTCTTCTTCCTTCCGTTTCCATTTATCTTATGTCTAGGGTTTAATCAGGGTATTTCACTTCCATTTGGGTTTTATTCAGCTCTTCTCCATAGCTCATTTTCTTTCCTTTCCCACACCTAGAAAACCAACCAAGACTAAACCAAAAAGGCAAGAAGAAAGAATGAAAAACAGAGAAAAACCACAATAGAAACACATTACAAAATACAATGCAGTATGGCCTTGCTCAAAGTAAATAAACAAAAGCAACAATAAAAATTTTAGCCAACAATTACAACAAGGTCATGCAAAGCATTCCCCTTACACATCATTCATTGGTCAAAAACAACTTGATCCATTTATTTTTTGTGTTCAGTGTATCTGTCACCAACACATGCACACATGCTTAGCATAGTCCTTTCCAAGGTTTATAGAAACCAAAAAAATTCTAGTACCTCTTTAATAATCCAAGAAGGTACCTTTCAGTATCTCAGAGAGCTTGATGGGATTCTCCCTCTTCTTGTATTAAAAAATATTGGTTCATGTGCCTGCAATTCACATGGACTAGTATTTTTCTTTCCCTATATACTACGACTATCCTTGTTTAGATGTTTCTCTCAACAGTTCTATCATGGAACTGGATTTCTTTTCTTTCCAGCCTCACGATGTTTCTCTCTAACCTTGCGGGCATAACTTTCCTCTATGTCCTCATAGATCGATACTTGTTGCAACAACTCTTGCATGTATGACATGTATTTTATCAATATTGTGTTCAGCCTTGCCTATTCTTTTTTCTTTCTAAGGAGCCTTTAATTCTTTTCCTTTCAACGCTTTGGCTCAAATTTCAAGATCCTGAATGTACCTGCTCTTTCAAGGGAAGTTTCCCTTTCTTTTGCATGATGGACTTTTTCCATTCTATGTTTCACCATACTTTTGTCCATGCTTTTATTTTTTGTTAAAATTGAGCATTTGTATGTGTTGTCACATGCACATAGTTGTTAGTGACATCAGCGTAAACAAATTGACTTTTTGCCTTGTCATGCTAGCACCATACATGCTAGCCTAATGTATGTTGTTCTATTGTTGCTCATACATCTAGAACCAATGTTAGCCACATGTTCCAAGAATCAAAAGTATATATTTGCATGTTTATAACCATATCATTACTAGGTTTGGAATCAACATTTCTACCAAGACTAGCAACCATGACATCTTCAAGCTTAAAAGTTAATTAGAAATCAAACTAACATATCAAAATTTGACATTTCTATCTGTTGTCGCACAAAGTATCTAGGCACCGCGACAATGCTTAGAATAAGGTTTATCACTCTTAAATCCTTACTCACTCTGTTTAGACTCTCTCCTAGACAAGTCAAGGGGGGTAGTCCCTAGGTAAACAGATGAAGGTAGCCTGTGAAAAACAAATTCTATGATATTTTAGCGATGGACAACTTAATGAATTTAAATGAATCTCGATTAACTCAAATGAATAGGTTAAGCTCTAATGTAAGCAAGACACAACCACCAACTAGAGATAATTATCGACCAGTGCCTCTAATTTGAGTTAACCATAGATTAAGTAGGAAAACAAGTCATCTAGAATAAATTTTCCAATATGTGACGAACAGTGACAATCAAGTATGATTAATATAAACACCCAAAACAGTATCATGCAAGAGAATGATTATCGTTAATGACCAAGATCTAGAATTAATTAATTTTCTCCAATAGTCAATATGATTTAAAATGTTTATCATGCTTGACAATAGAAAAATATCAAAAATACATTTAATCACCAAACAACACTAAGGAACTTCAGATAAACAATTTAATTATTCCTTAGTCAATAACTTCAATGGTAACTAAAAAAAATCAAAATCTTTTAATATGACGGAAAAACGAATCAAAGGGTTAAAAAAAATTTAAATTTTAATGGGCCATAGGCCACATTAAAATGTTTAACGTGAAAACACAAGTCCTTTAATTTATTTCTTTAGTCACCAGAATTAGATTTTTTTATTTTTTATTTTTAAATTTTTAGAATTTTTTAAAGATTTTTAAATGTGTTTTGAAATTTATTTTATTTTTTTCAGAATTTAAAATAACAAAAAGTAAAAATTTTACATCAAATGTCACAAATAAAAGAAAGAAAAACTTCTTCTTCATTTTTTATGTTTTTAGATTTCAAATAAATTAATCAAAAATCAAACTATACAAACCTAATCTACCCTAACTAAACCCTAAATGAATATAATAAAAAGAACTAACTAAATAAAATAATTACCTGATATCTAACTTCACGCATATGCATACAAAATAAAACAAAATTGAATGAATTTCAAATGTTTTTGTTTAACGTTGTTTGTTGTGCAGATGAACGTAGGTTGGACAGCAGAAAGGATGGACGCGTGAGGGTTTGATGGGAAGATCATCGTGGCTACGGAAGGAGGATGTGTAGACTTGTGCAGCGATGGTAGGGGCTTCGAGGGGCAATGTAAGAGGCAGTGTGCAACTAGAAGAAACCGTAGGTGGCAGAACAAGATTTCGGATGGGTAGCGGAAGATGGGTTCTAGAGACAAGTTTTTTTAATCCAGGTCAGCAATGGTGCAACGGTTAAAGGAGAATGCAGATTAGGGAAGAGGGCACGCAGAGACATGGAGAAAGGGTTGAGGAAGCTCATGTGGACAAGGATGAGTCGAAGGGATCAATGAGAATGATGGCAGCGAAGTTGGGACTTTGCAGATTTGAAGAGAATGCAAGCAGCAAGGTCGGGACCTTAAAAAAAAAAAATCAAAATTTTCCAATAAAGCCCAGAGATTTAAAAAATGATATCCCAAAAATGACCCATAAATTTCCAGATTAAAATGCTATATTCTTCTTCAAGATTTATTAATAAAACCCTTAAAAATTTTGTCCAATTTTAGAAAAGATTTGAAACCTTGGACTGCAAAACAATGCCCCTGCAAAAGCTGGTTTTGAGGCCAGATCTTACCCTCCAGGGCCTAGATCTAACTTCAAAATCAAACTTCACCTTTAGATCTGCAACCTGTTCCTAAAAACACAAACACCCAGAATCTTGATATACAAAAAAATGAAACCCCAGAAACCCAAGTCAGAAAACTAAAGAAAATCACAGATCTAGGGAGTGTGAGTCTAACTCCGCTCCCAGATTTGATGATCTGAAGCTTTCAATAGCCAGATCTATCGATTTAGCACAAAAAAGTTATTTTTTTTTTTTTAAAGGAGGTACCGGCTCGAAACCCTTCATGCATCACCCATAAAAAAATATCTTATGATAAGCCCGGGATCAAACTTAAGCTAGGCTCTTTAGAAAACACGGATCGAGAGTTGGTTGGTTCAACCGAGAACTTCTTTGAACGCCTGATGATCTAAAAATCAAGACTTTCCTGCAAAACTCAATTCAGCCATCAACATAGAGCGAGAAAACAATAATAAAATTTAGATTTAATAGAGATATCTGCTATTATATTCAAAACTTAAATTATCATTCAAACACTACAACAAAACCCTGTGATTAGCTTCCCTTTTTGCTTCCTTTTTTGCATCTAGAGACCATTTTTGGTGCTATTTGTGTCCATTTATCAAATATGGTGCAAAACTTGATGCAAAGTTTTCACCGAGTTTTGCAGCAAGTCCTACATCAAGTTTAGCACCAGGTATTGTAATAGGTTTTGCACTATATTTTACACCAAGTTTTACGCCACGTTTTATGCCAAGTTTTGTGCCATCCTTTGCACCATGTTTTGCATCAAGTTTGGCACCTAATTTTGTTTCACCATCTTTTGCATCCTCTATTGCATCCACTTTTTTCCACTACACTTGCATCAACTTTTGCATCATCTCTTGCATCCTCTTTCGCATCATTTTTTGCATCCATTTTTGCATATTTTTTGCATCCCCTTTGTTCCAAGTTTTGCATCGAGGTTTGTGTCTAGTTTTTGCATCTACTTTTGTTGCATTGACTTTTACATCTTGTTTTGCATCCATATTTACATCCTCTTTTTCATTTGTTATTCTGTCCACTATTGCATCCATTTTTCTTGTGCCATAATTTTCACCTAGTTTGACACCTCCCTTTGCACCCTTTTTTGTTTTTAAATTTTCATCCACGATTGCATCCTCATATACATCTAGGTTTTGATCGACTTTTACATCTATTTTTAATCCCTTTTTATATCCATTTTTGTGTCAAGATTTGCATCAGGTTTTGTGTCTTGTATTGCATCTACTTTTGCATAGAATTTTGTTGCATCAACTTTTGCATCATATTTTACATCCATTGTTGCACCCATGTTTATGCCCACTTTTACATCCCTTTTTGCATCCTATTTTTCATCTTCATTTGCTTCTTTTTTGTATCTATCATTACATCCACTTTTGTTGTGACACAATTTGTGCCATGTTTTGTACTTACTATTGTACCCATGTTTTCTTCCAATTTTGCATCCATCTTCGCATCCTCTTTTGCATAAAACATTGCATCTATTTTTCCATCCACTTTTGTGTTGGATTTTGCATCTCATTTTGTATCTTCTTTTGCATGTACTTCCATTGCATCCATATTTTGCATTTAATTTTGTTTCTCATGTTGCACCCGTGTTTGCATCCACTTTTACATCCCTTATAGCATCTTGTCTTGCATCTAAATTTGCATCTTTTTTTGTCTATTATTACATCCACTTTCTCATCCACTTTTTTTGTGCTATGATTTGTGCCATATCTTATGCCTATCGTTGCAACCCACATTTTCTTCCACTATTGCATCCACATTTGTAT
>APFE031563300.1:231452-257096 GCA_000404065.3 Pinus taeda
AGCTTGAGAGTTGATTCTTTTTGTAACTTGAACAAGATTTCCACTTGTATGATAATACAAAGATTGGGGTTTTAGGCTGAGGCTTTCCCCGAGTTATTTCTTATGTGTTATGTGTGATTGATTTCTCATTCTTAGTTATATGTGTTCTCATTGATCTTGCTCATATTCGATTAAGCTTCCACAGAGTTTGTTGTATAAGTAGATCTTGTATTGTGTTTTAGTATATTGCATAATCTGTTGATCTACTGTGGGAATTTCTATATCAGATACGTTCAATATAGTGCATATTGAGCATTTTCCTACTTTTAGGCAAATCCGTCGGTTGTTTCTCATACGTGCCATGTCCAATTCTGCATACAGTAGGACTTTTTCCTATCCGAAAATCAAGCTACTCGCGGCCATCTGATGCATCAAAACGCTTTCTCATTCTCTTTCTCTTGCACTTTTTCTTTCTAGCAGCGTGTATCACTGATGATGTGGAACATTTTGTTTCAAAACTCTCAGATGAAGTATGTAAGATATGCATGACATATCTCTCTTCATTTTGCATCTACTCTATCAAGAATGGTGGATCAGTCTCACAGGTGTTTATAACTTGATCTTCTATGACTGGTGGATTAACCGTGCGAGCGTCAACCTGATTATTAATTTTCATTTTATCCAGGTCACCTTCAATTAGCCACTTTTCAAATGAAAAAAGGACCTCATAATAATATGGAGCTTGTTGCAGCAGATAGGGAGGCTTATGATCTGTTGACGTTTCCTTGTTTCTTTCGTCCTCTGACTAATGCTGAATTTTTTGTACCTGTATTGTTATAGCATCCAGCTGGTTAGACTGTTCAACCTTCATAGCATTGACTTCCTTGGCATGGTCTTCCTCCATGCTCAATAACTTATTCTGAATACATATCTGATTAGCTACCATATCTTTTATTATTTTGTCATTATCTACTTTTATGGTCATCAAGCAATGTTGCATAGAGTTTATCTCTTTCTCATGATTTGCTTGTATGATAGCTAGCTAATTATTATAATTGAATCTCATGATGGTAATTTCTTCACCCATAGTTGAAAATCTATTCTAAATTGAACTTATTTCTTCTTGATAACTTGTTTCCATGGCTATCACGTGATTTGAATGATTAAATTCCATGATCGTCATATTTTCCTCTAGGGCTAATAATTTTCTTTGCATAGAATTATTTTCTCTGCCATGATTAGCTTTCATGGTTTCCATTTCCTTATCACGTTTTTCCAGGTGGGTTGATGCAGCAATATGGCTTCCATACTCCCAAACATTCATTCGGGACTCATTTTCCCCTTAGCATCCCCTTATTAAGCTATGTACACGCCCACATATATATTGGAAGCATTACTTGGTGCTTTTTCTTTTAAACCCCGGGATCATGCCTTTTATCAAAAATATAAAGGAAAGTATAGAAAAACCCGGCCGAAACACAACAGCAGGACTTCAAATGCTTTAGACCCGTATCTATAAATCCCTCGGGTCCATACATCACCCCTTTACCATCGGACTATCGCAATATCGCTATCGCGACCATCACAACCATATATATATCGGAATATATGAATACCCGGAAATACATAGAAATTCCGACCAAAAGCCTTAAGGTTGGATTTCAAAATATATATACCCGTATCTATTAAATCATCGGGTCTTCTCCTCACTTTGTTCCTTTCCATTGCTCTGATCTCCAATTTCCCCAATCTCTGAAATCTAATCGGTTGATCTCCGTCGTCCATCTCATTCTCCAATCCAATGGCTATCGGCGCATCGTTGGTCGGCCATCAGTGTATCACTATTTTGTCTCTCCATTGTCATTTGGCTTTGTCGATACGCGATTGTCGATTAGATCTTAACCGTCGATCTGAACTTGATCCAACGGTTGTGATTTGATCGCATATCGCTTATCGCTATATTTTAAAGGCCCATTTCTTTGAAAAACAATCTGCCGATGCGATACTAATGTTTTTATCTCCGCTTCAATCTAAACCATTGATCTATGAGATCCAATGGCCACTGAGCATTCTTGTCCTCTATGCCTTCTTAACTTGATTTTTCTCTGTTCTGATGGATTTCTGCGTGAAAATGCATTTCTCTGCTATACACGCCCCATCTTCATTTACATAACAGTTATTCATTTACTCAATGGTTTTCCATCGATCCTTAAGTGATCGATGGTCGATCAATACATTTATAAACAGAACTTAAATGATTAAGGCACGGCACGACTAGAAAATGTATAAATACACAGTCCTTCATTCAAAATCAATTCTCTGATGACAAACATAAATACATAACTACGTTTTGAGACTCTTTGTCCTTCTCTAGCCTAATTCCTCTAATTAATGGCCTTTTTCTCCTATGTTGCCCATAGGCTTACAATACTCTCGATCCTCTCTCCCTCTGTCTCTCGTCCCATTTCAAAAAGAAAGGAAACACATATATGCCTTGTCTAACAGTTTTCCTTCCATAAATGAAGGAATTCACTATATTTGAAGAAATTAAATCCTACCCTAACTAATCATTCCAATTGATTGGCTTGATCTCCACGCAGGGAGGATCACTTGCCAATTATTCCCAATTTTGTTCAGAATTAGGCAACCATTAACTGACGTTTAATTGAATTAATACAAATTAAACAACGAATTCTTCCTCCAAACTTTCATTAGCCACAACATGTGACCACACCATCACATTGTTGGCTAGGCCTAGATGCTCCTGCATCATACTCCCAATGTTAAAAATAATCATGATCTCCTGATCATGTGCTTCTAACTTGTGTCCTCCTGGATCCTATACTTGGTTTGGTAGTCTTTCCTTGGTTGCTACTGTTGTTGTTGTTTCTCCAGGTCTCCATATTTTATGCTACAATGCCCCATTAGCTATGCTTCCATTGTCTACTGTTGTCTTATCCGTATATCTTACTATTGTTTGCTCATCACACTTTGTGCCAGGTTTCCACACCTTAATTTGCAGTTTACCATTTCCTTCACATGTACCAGTCTTTCCATCCAATCTTCCTTCCTTCTTTTGTCCTCCATTTATTTTATTGGAATCTTGTTGTATGAGTTCCCATAACTCATCAATTTCTTTGTCCAATTCATTACTCAGATGATGAATTCTATTCTCCTACAACTAATTGTGTTCTTGAATAAGAACATCATAATCTCTGTGCCAATAGTTTTCCATATACATTTCTGAAATGTACAAATGCCTTCTCCGTTGATCCTCTGCAACAATTCTAGTTCCTTCTTCTGGTTTCTCATTCATGGTTTCATCACTTCTTACTTCAATTTCCAATATACTTGCAATTCCACAAATTTCTTGGAAACTCAGAATTCTTCCCGCTTGCTTAGGTACTTGGAATGTCTCTTCTTTTTGTAACTTAATTTTTGCACCCTTAAGGATTATGGTATCATATTTGTCTACTTATGAAATGTCATCTTCAACCTCTTTTTCATCAATAACTCTTTGTGGTACAATAGTAATCCCATTACTATCATCTCTTGAACTCATTTCTTGTTCAACCCTCCCATACTGTAGATTCAGCATCATTCCATCTTTCTGAGACATTCTGATCTCACCCTCCTTTAATTCGATCTGATCTCCAGAATCAGCTCCTTGGTTCAAATTAACTTCACGTTCTCTTGTTCCTACATATAAATCTTCACCAAAATCAATCAATTCATTAAACATAATTACTTTACCTTGATTCCTCATTATGCCAACACTTCTGACAACTTCTTTTCTATATTTATCATCCATGACAAATTCTTCATTCTCATTCAGTTCTGGTTGTATAGAGTGATCACTTATTCCTTGGTTTCCTTGCCTCCACTTCAAAAGACTTGACTCATGCCACAAATCTATCATCTCATTTGGAATTTCTCTCAAGAGTTCTGCATTATCTCTACTATCTTCATTGTCTACAACATCTGTCTTGAGTCCTTATCTACTCTGGCCTTCTTCAAGGTCAATAATCTTCAATATTTGTTTAACTTCTACCAAGTCTTCTATATCAGCTTCCAGTAGCTGCTCTCCTTTAGCTTCAGTCCATAATAGTTGTCCAATATCTGCATAATTCACTATAGCTATGTTTAATAGCTGCTCTTTCCTCTGCATCACAAGATTATGTGAATTTACTTCCTCTAACTTCTGAAACACCATATATTTGCTTATGACAACATAAATTAGTTGCATTACTTCAGTGTATACTACATTTACACACAAAATATTAATTTCAAAATTATGAGACATCAAGGTCTTCATAACATTCTCCATTTGGTTTGTATTAGCTTCATCATGTTTCCTGAGAAAACTCTTTGTTCCATATTCATATAAATGAATATCCTCCTTCCAAAACATTCCTTTAATCCCAAAAATTACTTTTCCATCCTCCTTTTGACTTATCCTTTGGATGTCATCTGACTGGACATCTTCCTTCACTTGACTGTAACTTTTCTCCTCATTCTTCATATGACTTTGGATAATCATCTTTCCACCTATTGATTTGACAGTTTCCAATAACTGCCTGTCTTTTCCCAAGTTTACATAACCTGCAAACACACATTAAACATCAGTTTTCAAAATACAAGGCCCTTCGTCCTCCTTTGATGCTTCAAGCATCAATCTTCCATCATAAATCTTCTAGATTTCAGCAGATCCTTCTTGTTGTGACTCCATTCCTTTGAGTCTCTCCTTCTCTAACAAATCAATATGAATTTGTTCAAGTTCCCTGAACTCGTTCATCAGCTTGCCATTCCACCTATGTTGCAATAGCTTCCACTTGACCCTTTTCTTTGTTATCCATTTGTATCTCTAGTCTACATTTGTCTTCCTTTGTACTACCAAACTAATCTCTTGTTCTTCATTCTACTGCCAGTTTCCTTCCTCAAATTCGTTTTCATGTTGTTGATCATCTCTTTTAAATTGTTGGTTTCTTCCATCTTTATCCTGCTGGATTAATACTTCTATCTCCTTCATGTCT
Organism: Pinus taeda; assembly: GCA_000404065.3. Taxonomy (NCBI): domain Eukaryota; kingdom Viridiplantae; phylum Streptophyta; class Pinopsida; order Pinales; family Pinaceae; genus Pinus; species Pinus taeda. Next base: position 236,465 of record APFE031563300.1, read on the forward strand.
CTCAGGACATAACTTCCTTGTTGCCCCTGATCTTCCATCTCACCTTCAAATAATCGTTGCTCAATTTCTCTGATTTCAGCATCATACTTATTAATGTTGTCCTCCGTACCTATAGTCACATCATTAACTGAAGAGTCTAAACATTTACTTAACTCTATAAATGTTTGAGACATTTCATCCTTATCAAGCATGGTAACCACAATCTCTTCTTTATTAGGTTCTAAAAGCCTCATTTCTCCTTCAGGTTCCTTGAGCAATATTTCCAAGAATTCGATTTCCATGTGAAATCTCTCCAGTAGTTCATCACAACTTCCATTCTCAGCTTCATTCTTTTTCTAGAAATCCTTCTGAGTTATCTTGTTTTATGCACTATCATATTGCAAAGTTCTTTCATCAATTTCATTAAACAAATTCATTTGTTTACCTTCTTGGAATACCACTATGGCATTTTCATTAGGCTTCTGGTCCATATCAACTTCATCTGGCCGTCTTACACCAAACAGAACTTCATCTATGAACTCTTTCTGTTGCAAAAAATCAGCACCTTCATCCTCTAAAAGGCATCCTCCATCATACTTCACCTCAAGAGCTTAATTCCTGTTCGTGACAATTTCACCAGACTTTCCATCATCCTCTGCATATCTTGCAAACATACACAAACTATGAGAATTAAAATCACAAGGCTTCATTGCCTCATCTACTTCCCTGGTCAACATATCTTTGAATTGTTCTGAACTATTCCAATAGTTCATGAGATCTTCAATTGATCTCTCATTATCCTCTTCACCCAACATTTCACCCTGTACTGGTCTACAAATGGAAACTTCCATTTCTGCCTTTGCTTCTCTGAGGTTTTCCATCAACCACTTTATATGTTCTTGTTGCAGTCTTCTCTGCAACTTAGGCCACTTCACTGGCTTCCTCTTCAAGACCCAACCTTGTCTTTGCTTCTCCTCTAGCAGTATTACTAACATATCAAGTTCTTCTCTTATCTCAGCCATTTCTTTGTCAATATCTGCTTGACTCATTCGTTTCGTACAGATTGTTTGAGCACCCTTCTCCTTCATCTTGTAGCCTTCTTCTGAACCTTCCATATGAATTTCCATAGCCATCTTCTCTTTTGTGTGAGCTCTCCACCTGCAACCAATCAGCTTCCTTCTAAGTTGATCTTCTCACCAAGCTTCTCCTTTGCCTGGTCTCTAAGTCCTCTTTCTTTAGAACTTGCACTGAGCAATCTTTCTCTCCCTCTCTCTGGTTGCTACACTCACTACTCTTAAGGACTCCTCTATCCCTATCTATTCCAAGCCTCAGCTGGAATAAGGTTCTGCTACAATCTATAAGAACTTCCAAGAGTTCTTCCTACAGTCTCATTACTATAGTCTAGTGCCAAACTTGCATTCATTCAATTGTTGTTACTTTCATACCTTTTGTATCATAAATCTTCATAAGCAAGACATCCTTCTCATAGGAAATTCTATTCTCTTTCCTTTCTCTGATACCAAAAATGATGCAGCCATATGGCTGCCATACTCCCAAACATTCATTCGGGACTCATTTTCCCCTTAATGGCCCCTTATTAAGCTATGTACACACCTACATATATATCGGAAGCATTCCTTGGCGCTTTTACTTTTAAACCTCTAGATCATGCCTTTTATCGAAAATACAAAGGAAAGTATAGAAAAACCTGGCCAGAACACAACAGTCGGACTTCAAATGCTTTAGAACCGTATCTATAAATCCCTTAGGTCTAGAAATCACCCCTTTACCATTATATTATCACAATATCGCTATCACGACTATCGCAATATCACTATCACGACCATCGCAACCATATATATATCGAAATATACCCAGAAATACACTAAAATCCCAACTGAAAGCCTTAAGGCCAGATTTCAAAATTTATATATCCACATCTATTAAATCATCGGGTCTGCTCCTCGCTTCGTTCCTTTCCATTGTTCTGATCTCTGCTTTCCCCGATCTCTGATCTCTGATTGGCTGATCTCCATCGTCCATCTCATTCACCAATCCAACGGCTATCAATGCATCATTGATCGACCATCAGTGTATCACTATTCTGTCTCTCCATTGTCGTTTGGCTTTGCCGATACGCGATTTCCGATTAGATCTGAACCGTCGATCTAAACTTGATCTGATGGTTGTGATTTGATCGCATATCATTTATCGCTATATTTTAAAGGCCCATTTATTTGTAAAATAATATGTCTATGCGATACTAATGTTTTGATCTCGCTTCGATCTGAATTGTTGATCTATGAGATCCAACGGCCGCTAAGCATTCTTATCCTTTATGCCTTCTTAACTTGATTTTTCTCTGTTTTGATGGATTTCTGCGTGAAAACGCATTTATTTGCTATACATGCCCCGTCTTCATTTACATAATAGTTATTCATTTACTCAATGGTTCGCTATCTATCCTTAAGTGATCGATGGTCGATCAATACACTTGTAAATAGAACTTAAATGATTAAGGCACATCACGACTAGTAAACGCATAAATACACAATCCTTCATTCAAAATCAGTTCTCTATATACAAACATAAATACATAACTACATTTTGAGACTCTCTATCCTTCTCTGGCCTGATTCCTCTCATTAATGGCCTTTTTCTCCTACGCTACCCATAGGCTTACAATAATCTTGATCCTCTCTCCCTCTGTCTCTCGTCCCCTTTCAGAAAAGAAAGGAAACACATATATGCTCTGTCTAACAGTTTTCCTTCCACAAATGAAGGACTTCACTATGTTTGAAGAAATTAAATCCTACCTTAACTAATCATTCCAATTGCTTGGCTTGATCTCCACACAGGGAGGATCACTTGCCAATTATTCCCAATTCTTTTCAGAATTAGGCAACCATTAACTACTTACATTTATTTGAAATTAATACAAATTAAACAAAGAATTATTCCTCCAAACTTTCATTAGCCACAACATGTGGCCACACCATCACATTGCTGGCTAGGCCTAGATGCCCCTACATCATGGGTGTATAAAGTTCTCATATCCTTGACGTAATCAGTTACAGTTTTTTGTTGATCAAGCTCCATATTTTTTACCAGCTGCATTAGTTCTTCTATAATTTGCTTATCATTTTCCCTTTCATTGTCGACACTGATTTGACAACTTGTCCCTGTTTTCCCACTATCATGCATTTGATCTGTAACGGTATAAGTGGATGGCACACTCTGATATGGAGAATTGTCTTGAAATCTTTCATTGATAGTTGGATCCTTCACAAGATCACTTTCATTTTGTTGCATAATTTTAGGGGCATAAGGCGAGCTATATTGATAACCATATCTATCTTTAAAAGCATTGACAATGTCTTGTAAAGAAGAAAAAGAATCTTCAGGACAATTATTAAACCAAAGCATCACCCTCTAAAGAAAAGGAAAATAGACGCATGTTGACATCTTCATGATCATACTGGGGAGAACTACAATATATGAGCATTGTACGAGTAAACCTGCATAGATGCTTTCTAATAGCGACAGAATCACCACCCGAGAACAAAGACAATTTATGAATGGCCACTTCCAGAATATCATGGGGAACATCATTAAAATGACACAGGATAAACGAATCATCCATGATGAATTGCCTAAAGGAATAATGAGGGACCAAATGGATGGTAGAGAGAGACCCTTGTTCAAGAAAATCAAGAGATCCACAAGAAGCGAGCTTCTAGTAGAAATTCTTGTAAGAAAAGAAAGAAGTGGAATCGCCCCTTGAACATGAATCTAACTCTAGGAAAAAAAAGGAAACAAACAACCCGATATAAGGGAGGGCTTCTTATCTGAGGAATAATAAATGAAAGAAGTGGAGTTGCCACCCAAACAAGAAACAAACCGAAATTTCCAAGTGCTAAAGGTACAGATGAAACAATTAATGAGATGACAAAAGATATGGCAATGAAAGGATCAAATGACGCCAGGAAATGTTGTGCCGCTTAACAGGCTAATGAATGGCGGAAAAGATGAGAAATGAGAAGAATGATAATGAAATGTCATTGAAACACCAAGAACAAAATGTCCCCAACAATGACACCAAAAATGTTGGCATTTCTAGCTAAAATTAATGATAAAAATATGAAATATGAATGTCGTGAGGACCAAGGACAAAAAAAACTCTATCCCGGGCAACGGTGCCAAAAAATGTTTTCACACAGAATGTCTAAGAACCGCGACAATGGCTTAGATCGGGGGTTGTCACCCTAATCTCCAATCTCTCCTTTTAAGTTGTCTCCCTATAGCAGGCTAAGGGGGGTAGACCCTATGGAAAAGTGGAATGAAGAAGAATTAGTTGGGAACCAACCAGTTCGGGAGACACAATGAAGCGATCAAGTACTTGATTAAGATTTAGCAAGACTTATAGGATTTGATTAGATTTTAAACGATTGATACCAGTGCCTTATGGAGTCAACGATCGTGTTAGGGAAATTAAGACCAAGTAATCGATTAGAAACTTGTGCTTAGATGAATGGAATTGTGATAAAATGCATATCATTTGTTTCATAAACTAAGTATTTTTTTTTAGCATCTGTTAACATTGATATCGAATTGCAAAGTTTCTTTTGTTCTCTTTGAGCTAAATTGTATCAAGAATATTTGAAATAAGCTCGTGTTTTAACTATAGTATCTTCAAGAGTTTATTTTCTAAGTCTTCATCTAAAAAAAGGCGAGCATTTCATTTGGGTAATTGAGGGATTTTGCGGCATAAGTGTTTTCCCATTCTTGAGTCTAACTTCATCTCATCTTTTGGTGCATTTGCATATAAGTTAACTTTGCATAGATAAAATTTACTTCCAAGCATAATCTTGGTCGATAAACAGATAGATCTCCATCCATCTTTTCTTGAGAAACTTGTTTTAACAGCACTTAAAATGGTGACCTTGCAGTTGTCAGAGCCACAGTTCTCTGTAGCGCTGGAGGGACCAGATATGTTAGAATTTCAGGAGAAGTATCGTTAATCACACCTTAGTGTGCTTCTCCTGATCTTCTCTCTATCAATTACTACAAAATCGGGGTCAACACAGAAAGGATTGAAGGGTTCACATTTAAATAGCATTTAACTAAAATTAACCAAGATTCTTGCATCTCACAATAGTTTTAGGATCTGCATTTCATATAAAATAGTCATTCATCTAATCAGCAATTGCTAATCGATTACTTGGTCTTAATTTCCCTAGAAATATCGTTGACTCCATGAGACACTGGTATCAATCGTTTAAAATCTAATCAAATCCTATAAGTCTTGCTAAATCTTAATCAAGTACTTGATCACTTCAATGTGTCTCTCGAACTGGTTGGTTCCCAACTAGTTCTTCTTCATTCCACTTTTCCATAGGGTCTACCCCCTTTAGCCTATTGTAGGGAGATAGCTTAAATGAAGAGATTGGGGATCAGGGTGACAGCCCCTGATCTGAGACATTGTTGCGGTGCCTAGACATTCTGTGCGACAACACTATCATTTAACAATTTTGATATCAACACATGCATACAAAACACAATAACCAATGAAAGTCTACATTCAATATACAATTGCACATAATAAACATTCATCTTTTAAATAAAATAGAGTGTGGTATTCCATACTGTAATAGAGGTCTTAACTTATCCTCCTAAGACCATTCAGTCTGAGTGTTGAACCTGGGTATTATGATACTTTGTACTAGAACTCCAAATCTTATCTCCAAAGGCATGGTGTAGAACTTTCACTTTTCATTACATATGTTCTTCATCCTGTCTAGTCCAATTGTTAAACTTGGATGATTTAATACCACTCTGTAATGCTCTCTCCCACCCCCTTGGACTTTCAGGCTGATGGAAGGTGTTACTTTTAATTAACCCAACCTCCATGATCTCATTATGGAAATGGGATTACAAAATTCCTTGTCACCCAAATTGTGTGGAGCTCACTTTGGATAACACCATTGCATCGATCTCATCAATAGATTTTCAGAAATATAAATTTTACCTCAATCTGATTCTCGAATTGAAATTTATGCCCCTCTAAAGATTCTCTATTAATCCTCACCACATCAACATGTCACTTCCACATGGTAACCATGTGAGGACCACGTGACTTATGCAATGTCACTCACAATCCATTGTATGGCACCAATGAAGCCAACACATCACCCTGCCATCACACCACACCCCTAATGATGTTCTATGCCAAATTTCCATCGTGCGACATGAACATTCACATCAACTTGTCAAGGAAATTCCTTGTTTAGCACCCTTTTTTAGTATGCGCTCTCTGTTAACTCCGAGACCATATGAAAAGAATGATCATGAGGATCCTTCGATGAGAGATGAGAGCAGCCCTAGGATTACATGGCATGACCTGTGGTGTCATCTGGCATCCACGTCATCTAACTCCATGTCACCCATCTCTTCCATGACTTATTGACATCACCCTTTCGTGTGACATCCTCATGTGGCATCCTCCTGATTTTTCGTGCCAAGGAAAATTTCCCATTACATACGATATCATTCTCCATTTCCCGAGACAGAGATTTTCCTGTCTTGCCAATGCGCCACAACTCCCTATGACATCAAGGCTTTTACTCACAAGGGGCACGACACTATGTGAACTTCCATGTTAGGTAATGGGAATGTTCCCATCCCATGATATGTTAATAGTGCCCATTCTCATCAAGGGAATACATAGTGCTTAGCATAGCACACGCAGTGCAAACTAGTGTTGAATAAATTCATTAAGAAATAGGTTTAACAAAGATATTAGTGAAAAATATTATGGTTAAGTAAATTCCTCTACCTTATGCAATTTCCTAAGTTCTATTTACAAAATTAATGAGGCTTACGTAGCCCCAAATACAAGTCTAGAATTGCAACATAGATTTCTTCCCGAATGAAGTCTTCATTCAAAACTAAACAATCTAAACTTCCATCGTAACCATCATATGCGCAACAAGGCTATCAACATGCCCATTAATAGATAAATCCATAAATAACATTATTCAATTAATACAAGTTCAAAAGCAACATATCATGCTACATAGTAGAATACACATAATTCTACCAAATCTTCTAATAAATCTACATTGTAGCGTAAAGTCAAACATTAGTCTTGACCAGTTAAATTATCCATGACTGTGCTAGTATTGGATACCGCACACTAAAATAGTTATCTGAGTACATCAAGCAACCATAAATGCTCATACAATTTAGGTAAAGGGTTCAATCACAATAGGGATATGAAATCCCTCATAACCATAAGAGCATTAACATAAACATCTCATTGTAGACAGACAGGATCACATTATTTCATAATAGTGCTAATATGCATGCATTGGTAAAACACATAACAACATCATCCACTATTCACAGTGTAACATAAGTATAAGTAAACACACGTATTTGTATAGCTTTGAATGATTAGAATCTAAAGGAGGAACTTCAACTCTCCACCCAACCATAGGCCGACTACATTGTTATATTTATTACAATTGACTACCCCCAAGTTGGATTCAAAGTCTGAGGAGTTAAGGGCTAAAGAGTATTCACACTTATACAAATAAACCAAATAATCAAGAAGAGTATTTAACTATCTGGGTGGTTTATCGAAATTCCTCCTCTAGCAAGCACCACTATGACCTATGCCCTAGCAAAAATCATTCACGGGGATTCACCCAAGGCTCAGTGAGACAAATTCCAGTTCCAAGAGGATGAATACACTACATAGGTTATTTATCAATTGCTTCGCTAAGCTACCACTGCATGAGTTAGGAGCCCACTATCTAGGTGGTTAATCATCTTATGGACCAAGAACATAAGTGGTTTAGCAGCACCAAGGTGAGCACTTAGTGGTTTATTAGTTCCTTTCAACCAACACCTAGATGTATCAACCTATCAAGTTGTTTATTCGCATATGGAATGAGCACATAAGTGGTTTATCATCCCAAAGGTCATAACTTAGTTTTTTATCGATTCCTTTCAGCTATCACCTCAGTGGTTTATCATCCCCAAGGATAGCACTGAAGGATTCAATTCCATTGATCTCTCATTGGCTAATCGATTCACAAGTATGCACACTGGCCTTAGAAAAACACAAGGAATACTATCCCAAAATAGAACATGGGCTATAAAATATGATTTTTCCCTAGCATAATCACATCCACTGCCAATTTCATGTTATTTTTTCTCTTTCTCTTTAGTGTTCATTGCTCTTTCCTTATTTGATCTATCTCTTCCTCTCCTCCCATGTTGTATCCATGCATTTCATTTTCATGACTTAACAAACCTACTCCCTATCTCCTATTAGGATCTTTGCTTCACATCTTCCTCTCGTGTATTGACCATGCCGACATGTCCCATGAGAATTGGGACAACATGGGTGCATCCTTCATTCAAGGAGCCCACACCTTAATTCAATGCTTGCACTATCAATGCTATACATTCATTAAGGATATAGGTGGTGAAATAAATATAGTGGATTGGGTTTACAAACAACTCCTCCTCCTCGGACCTCTGAATCAATTTCCCCTCCTCTCATCCAGTTAATTATTACATTTCCATATTGTTTACATGAATTACAATTCATAGAAATATTTACAAGAGGGATAGCAAAAGGGTTGCCATATTAGTCACATATAAACTTTTCACATATTCATTATTTACATAGTGGGTTGAAAGTACTTAATTTCACTATAAAAATGCACTCACAAAACATACAAAAATTGTCATATCAAACATCATGTGTCGTTCCACAAAATAAGATAGATATCATCCACCATTGTGCTACATATATTATATAACATGTTCCACTTGCACCACATAGATTATAAAATGTGTGTCACTTGCATAATAGACAACATGCACCACTTGTGCAACATAAACCTAGCAACATATTCCATATAAACTAGACAATATGTGTCACTTGTTCCACATGGATCAAACTACTTGTACCACTTAGACCAATGATTCTGCACCATATGGACTAGAGAACATATCATTTATGCCAAATGAATCAAACAACTTGTACCACTTGATTCACATGCTCAATGTCCAAGCACATGGAGATCAACATGGGGTGTTATACAAAATATCATTCAATGTAACTTGAAGGTATCTATTACATGATATATTTTTATGCATTCATGGGGAATCAGTAAACCTTTTCCATCAGTTAATCCATGTAAGGTGATAACTCTTCTTATTGAGACTTCACCTATGTAAGAAATCCAAAACAAGTTGTTATGTTTGGAATAATGACCTTCACATCCTTATGATAAGTAATGTTGAGCACACGCTTATACTGGATGGTGAATCAGTATAAGAAAATATTTACTTATTTAAACATTCATGAACCATAAGAAATTAATCACATAACAGATTTATGGACTACAAATTAGGGAACACAATATTTATTTGGAAATCATTTTGACAGAAAACCACAAAACTTCTTTTTATAATTCTTCGTAGGCACCAACCTACTATTAAAAATGTTTGTTGGAAATAACCTACTAAAGACACAAATTTGTATTGATACGAACCCTTGTAAGCACCATCCTACTCTTACATATCTTTGTAGACACCAATCTACTAGAGACACCAATTCCTACTACTACAAATATTCATAAGCACGAACCTACTAGAGACATCATTCCCCACGACTACAAATATTTGTAAGCACCAACCTACTAGAGACATCAATCCCCACCACTGCAAATATTCCTAGGCATGAACCTATTGGATACACCAATCCCCATTTCTAAGCACCATCTTATCAAGAAACACCAATCCTTTTGTTTAAGAAATAGCACCCAATAAAATATTTTCTTTTGTAAATATAACTTATTCAAAAGATATTAACATTCACATTACATTAACCAACTTTTATTTTTACTTATACCTTCACCATGTGTGATTAGAGCTTCTACCTTCGCAAGATTTTCTTGCTACTTTTGCCTTCACTAGGTATGCTCATTACTTTTTCCTTCACCTAGTCTCAACCAAATTTGAACACGCAAATGAAATTTATGGTAACTATCCCAAATATTTTTTTTTTTGGCTCCTTCCCAATACCAAACTTCTATAACATGCCACATATCTAATTTTTCAAGTTTGATTTGAAACTTTTACCTGGGGAACTTTTGTATGTCTCCTCATATCTCTCAAAATTTCACAGTCTGAAAAGTACCACAAAAGAGGTTATATAAAAAAATGTGAATATTTTATGTTTGAAATTTATTTCAATACCATTTAAAACCATAACTTCCATGGGGAATATCTCCAAAATTATAGCAAACCAAACTATGAAATATTTAGTTGAAGTACTTTTATATGTCTCCTTTGTTGAGAAACCTAGGGCATCAAAGTTAAGTGATTTATCTTTTGTTTGTAACCGCTTGTGGATGTTTTTTACTTCTTAGATAAGGATCCTCTTTTACTTATTTTATCATAGTGTTATTCTTCATCAAATAGCTACCAATGCATAAACCATAAAGAGACAAGAGACACAGAATATAGTCTATCATCCAAGGCCAGAACCTCTCACTCTTGACAGGAAAACCCAAACAAATTCTTCTTCTGATATAGTTTCCAATTGACGAATACCAAGACCAATACCCTTGACATATTTTCCTCTCCAAGACTAAGTCACAAAGTTCCCTTGATGAGATACTTCTTCCTTGTGTTAATGATAGACACACTTCACAATTCTTCCTCCTTCTCGGTTATATCTCTGAGTTTCGATACCTAGGGACAGACCTGAAATTTTTTGGTCCTAAATCAAAAACCCTAGCTCATGAATATGGACCAACTTACACTCTTGTTTCCTTTGGTCCAAAAGGAGACTTCTTCTCCTTGAACTCTATTTGTGGATCACCTTGTCTTTCTCCTTGATTTGACCTTAAATATGAATGTGATACTTCAACTCCTTTCTGCAGTAAATATTATTCATACGTGTGGATAATTTCAGCCTTTCAAACAAACCAAAGCTATTTAGACTTTTCAACATCCTTGGATCTCTCAAATTTTCACAGTCTAAAAATTCACAGAAACATGGTTATAGAAAAAAAATCCATGTTGACCTATTTGAAACTAATTTTAGGACCATTTAGAAACCCTAATTTTCATAGAGAATATATTTTAAAGTATAATGAAATGATGTGTAAAGAAATAATCAAAGCTACCTAGATACCTCACCTTTGTCTCCTCAAAAATTTACAATATGAAACATCCTAGAAAATAAGTTATAGCAAAAATTCCAAACTGATCTTTTTGAAAATAATTTCAAGAGCATTAAGGAACCCTAACTTTCAAAGGGCATATCTTATAAAGTATAATGAAACAAAGTTTACATTTTTTACCACATGTACCCAGAGATCTCACCACGGTCCCCTAAAAATTGTAACAATTGAAACATCCCATAAAATAATTTATAGTGAAAATCTTGAGATGACTCGTTTGAAGTAAATTTTAGGACAAATCACAAGCACTAAATTCCATAATGTATATCTCTGAAAATATAGTAAACCAAGGTCTAAAATTTTAATCAGGTGCTCCCATTGGTATCTCCTTAATATGCTCAAAATTTCATCATTTGAGCCAGCCCAAAAAAAGGTTATGACAAAATTACCAAATTGACTTGTTCACTCCACAAATTACATTTTTGCTCACACATCATTTCCTTTCAATGCCTTATCCTTTTATAAATTACCATAACCCTTAATGAAAAACATTTTAATTCAAAATTCACTTCAATTCATTAATTAAATAATTACTTCCCCTTTTTACTTCACTTTTCCAAATACCATGGGATTCTTAAACCATGGGTTTGAAACCACCATTGCACTTTTTGACTTATACTTTCTCACAAAAATCCCATTTTATTATAACTGGATACTTGTATATGATAAAATCCCTTTAACATCAATGACAACAATATTCCCCTTTTTCATGGATGAAAATATTGTAATGAAGCACATAATCCATCGGGAATAGAAATAATTCTCCCCTTTGTTTCCAAACTCTCACAGCTTACAACTCTTTCCAACAATCCAACAATCTCTCTTAAGCTAAGAGTGTTTATCAATCATAGTAATACTCAATCACATTTATCAACAACATACGAAAATTAGTCACACGAATCCCACTCGATCCATACCAATCTATTAATAACTCATTCAAATCAATAACTTCAATAACTTTCTCAAAATTAAGGGAAAAAGTGAAGCACGATTGACAAATCACGCAATCAAAAGTTAGTTGACTAGTATCTTTGGTTGATCCTTGGTTGACCACTATCAATTCTTTAGTTGCAAGGAGAAGTAGTGTTTTACGACTATATAGTCAAGGAGACACACTTGCATGAAGCCATCAAGTAGTTTTTCAAAGCATTCCATGACCATCCATAATTGACCTGGATAGTCGAGATTGGTCCACAATTCATTCTTGCATGACACTTCTACAAAGCTCTGAAAATCAAATCACTAGAATTCGAAGAAATATTATTTATTGTCAAATGTCTTTGATTCTTATGATTAGGAGAGTTGTAAGGCTAAAAATTATAGTCTATTGGAGTAGGATCAAGGTCTAATTCACAATAAAATTTGAATAATATGACATATCAATAATGTCATCAACAACATTCTCAACTTCTAGAATAGCCAACTCATCAATTTGTTCATCACAATTAGCAAGGGTTTACTCTTTAGTATTAATATCACCTACAACAATTGTCACTTCCCTAGGTTTAATAAGGTTATGTGTAAACAATGTTGTAGAAATGGCATTATATCTAGTCCTATAGATGTTTGTATCTCGAGAGAAATAGGGGAAGCAATTCCCTTTCCATTCTTTCCAAGTCCACCACTAGTATATCCCATTCTTCTCATAAGTTGGGATCTAATATGTGTCCTTTGTTTTGCAAAATTTAGAGAAGAATTATTGATGACTAGTAATAATTGAGATGAATTAAAATGAGAGACATCAATTGTCACATAAAAATTTTCACTACAATTATGTGAGCTTAGAATCTCATCAACAAAATTCTTCTCAGTATGGAATAGTTAACAAATGATGACATGCTTCTCTGTGAGCTGCAGCAATAAGGAATCATGATCTTATTTCAAATATCGATATGCATCAAACACATAGTTGTTATATGCTTGAAGTAGAGAAACTTCTTCAATAAACTCATCAATTGTGGCATGTGATGTTAATTTGGCAGCCCAGGGATAAATTCCCTTCATTGGAGTTTATTCCTCATTCAGAGAGACCCAAAATTTCCTTTGGAAACACTCATTTTAGTTAAGGCAAATTACATTTTTGGTGAGAAAACCCACAAAAGCACAAAATTTAAGGTCGACCTAAAGGGATAACTAGCCCTCCTCCAACACCTAAAATACAAGTCAAGGAGCCTCATTTGGAGACATTACATCAAGAATCTCTCTCTTCTCTTATTAGGTTCGATATATCTAAAATATTGTAGGATTTCTTCACACATGCGAGCAAGAGGAAGGACAAATTGCAAGAGGCCAAAAATATTATCTAACCAACACTTTGACTAGCATTGACCTTGATGTTTTGGGCTGATTTTGACTTTGATTTTTTGGGAGTATTTCTATCTTTCCAGCATGTATATCTTGGTACAAGAATCGAGGCATTCTGGGAACTTTGACCTTCATTGAACTCAAGGTATCTCTCTTCATTGACCAGGTTTGACCACTCAGATTGGGGTTGTTTTGACCTCTGTTTGACCAGCATTGAAAGTTGATTTTGTGGAATATTGACCAAGCTCTTGGAGGATTGTTTCGATTGTTGACCTTGACTATATAGGGCACATTTTTACGGTTATTGACTTCGAAAAAATTGCAGACTTTAACCATTTACCAGAGCTAACTTTTGAGGCTCATCATTGGCAGGATATTGGTTTGTTTATTTGGATAGTCAAATCTTTACTTTGACTCTTGTTGAAGAAAACTCTTTGTTCAACATTCTGTTAAAATATAATAAGAAGAATAATTTGAAAGGGTTTTCCCCTTTGTGGGGTTTTTCACTAGACTTTGGCCAATCTTGGTGTCTCATCTCATTTCTTTTGACTGTCTCTTATTACTCGTTGTCATTTATTGTTCTATCTACAAATGTCATTGTCTATTGGAAAATTGAATTGATTTCTAACTGAAGTTAAAGAATTGGGCTAAAGTAATTGTAGCAACATAGAGCATTCGAAAATTAACATCATATCGTAGCTAAGGTGAACACCAAAGCCCAAAGAAACAAGAAACAAAGAGCAATCATATTTGAAAGAAGTTGAAGGAGCCTGTTTAATTTAGACAAAATGACTACCTCTTTCTTCAAGGACAATGAGAAGTTGGGTGATTCATCAAACTTTGTTGCATGGAAGATCAAGTTATAAGTTATATTGGATGATAATTATGTCTTGCAATATGTGCAAGGAAATATGCCTAAGCCTCTAGAGAATGCTCTCGTTGCCACCAAGTCCAAGTATAAGAAAGGTGAGATCAAGGCTAAGAAAATTATTATTGATGGTTTGCAAAATCATTTACGTGTTTATGTTGGTAACTTGAACAAGTCCAAGGATATGTAATATAAGCTTGTACGGATGTATCAATTCAACAACTTGAACCACATCCTCTCCTTGAAGCACAAACTCAAATAAATGAAGATGAACTAGGGGGAATATGTGCAATCTTACATCATGAGGGTATCTCAGCTAAGAGATCAATTGAAAACTATTGGTGAGCATGTATCTAATAGAGATTTGGTGATGATCACTCTTCAAGGACTTCCTCCTATATGAGAAACCTTCATTACTACCATAATCAACAACAAGAAACTCCCAGCATTTGATTAGCTCGTTGGAAAATGTACTCAAGAATAAGTTGTTGAAATATGTAACTAGGTTTGGTCTTCATAATATGAAATGTACTCTTGATTCTTGTATATTGTAAAAAGAAAGAAAAATAATTGTTGTTGTTTTTGTAGCATGGGTTTCATGCTCAAGATCATTTTATTTATAGGTCAAGCACCCATTGAGTGTTGCTCGGGTTTGTCATAGATTCAATAGGTCAATAGATTCATTTTCATATGAAGAATACCCCATTGGGCATATTGTAACATTTCAAAAGAATTATTTTTGTGTTTAAAGTGTCAAAATACAATGGAAATTTGATATAATTTCAACTTCTCAAGAATTTTAATCTAAAATCAAGAGACGCAAATCTACTCTACTGGCCTACGGAATGAAATTCACAATTTAGAACAACATGCATAGACATGCAAAAATAAAAAACCACAAATACACAGTGATTTCTAGGGAAGCCCAATTGGGAAAATCCCCTCAAGCATGTTTGCATTGATCAGATGAATAGAGAATCTATCACAATTGCTAGTTCCACCTCTGAGCTCAACCTGCAAAAGAATAATTGTTCTTCTTCTCAATGAAAAAATTTGTCCAACACTTAGCCAAATATCATCTCACCTAACCTCCTATTTTATTGCACAAATCCTAAGGAAATTATCCCCTATTATTTAGGAATTTTCTCAAAATTTATTGTGCAGTTCCCACTGATTTTTCATTGATTGCATGCACCTGTACACTCAACACTAGTTTACAATTGATGTTACACTTCCTTGGAATCTCCACCATAGTTGAGCAATTCGAATTTCTTGCATGCATGAGCTATTTTTGGTTGATTTATTAGTTAATTGTATGATCTTTGAGTTAGATTGTTGTCCCACTGTGCAACTAACCTCCAACTAGTTCTATATTGTTATAACTAGTTTAACTTAGTACAACCAGAAATAACTCAATTGGATTGTTATAAATTAGCAATCACACATGCATAATTGAGCTCCAAGCCCTCTAACTCAAATTTACTGAGCTAATTGAGTGACAAGAGTCATGTCACCTCAGTTAACTTCCTCCAAGTTGTCTGCTAATGTGGGAATTTCAAATTTTCTCAATTTGACCAAGGCTAAGCCAAATTGAGTCTTTCTTGCAACGCTTCTCAACACTCCCTCTTAGAAAGAAACAGGTTATGAACCAACCCTATCCTACACCTATGGAATTTTAAATTCCCTCTTGAAAATTCCTTTCTCAAGATATTAGCATATTTTTCCTTAGTCTAAATGTATTGTACCAACATAATTCTTCTCTGCACACAGTCATGCAAATGATGATATCGTATATCAAATTGCTTGGACCTGTCATGAAATAATGGATTCACAGAGAGCTTAATGCAACTCTAATTATCACAATATATCATTGTCATATCCATCTCTTAAATGAATATTCCCGCAAGTATTTTCCTCGTCCATATTGCTTCACTTGCATGTATTCAGCCTCTGCTGAGTTGAGAATCGCATACCTCTGCTTCTTGTTGTCCTAGAAAATAGCTATGAACTCAACACTGAAGATAGCACCTGATTTACTTTTCCTATCGGATGGACATCCTATTCAATCTGAATCTATGGAGCCATGTAGCTTCACTCCCTTTGTCCATCGCGCCAGGCCAGGCAGTAACTCCATAAAATAGAAATTGATTCGTGTATTATTCCATCAGGTAGGTCTTTGTTATATACAATAGGGAGTGACTATTCAGTTCATCTCCCAATGACTGTTCACATTTCTAATTTAATTATTTACATAAATTCACCCAATCATGAGGATTAGGTGTCAACATTCCCCCTCTTAATCTGAAGGGATGTTGGTGAGTCCAAGCATCGTTCTGAATCGTTCAAGCTTTTCTCTTCCAAGCGCTTTGGTGAAGATGTCTGCAATTTGCTCATTTGTGGAACAATGAAGGAGATGGATTGTTTTGGCCTCAACATGATGTTGAATCAAATGATATTTAGTATTGATGTGCTTCGTTCGATCATGGAACTTTGGGTTCTTGGCCAACTTTATTGCAGATGTATTTTCAATCATGAGTGGAGTTGATTGTACTTATTTTACCTGCAAATCTTCAAGAATTTTCCTGAGCCACACAATTTCTTTTGTTGCTTCAGTTGTTGCCACGTATTCTGATTCTGTTGTGGAATCTACTGGAACTGATTGTTTGCATGATCTCCAGGAGACAGCTCCTGATCCAAGACTCATAGCATATCCTGAAGTAGATACCCCAGTTTCTTTGTCTCCATCGAAGTCTGAATCAGAGTATTGAATCAAACTGAAGTCATCCACCTGTGTATACTTAATTCCAAAGTCTTGAGTTCCCTTCAAGTACCTTAGAACTCTTTTTGCAGCAGACCAATGTCCCTCACAAGGTTTTTGCATAAACCTGGAGAGGATTCCAACAGCAAACGAAATGTCTGGTATGGTAGTAGTTAGGTAGTTGAGACTTCCTACAAGTTGCCTAAACTTTGTTGCATCCTCAAATTCTTTACCTTCAATAGATGTGAGCTTTAAGTTTTGTTCCATTGGAGTAGTGAGAGGATTGCACTCTGTCATGCCAAACCTGTTCAACAGATCTCCAACGTATTTCTTTTGAGAAAGAAATATGGAGTTTGGATGTTGGGTTACTTCAATGCCAAGATAGTAATGAACATAGCCCAAATCAGTCATTTCAAAACTTTCCCCAATTCCTTCTTTATGGATGCAATGTAGCTTTCATTGTTCCTTGTCATTAAAAGATCATCTACATATACCACAAGATTACAACTATTTTGCCAACTTTCTTGACAAATAAAGTTGCATCATCAAGATCAAAATGATTTAAATTGAGTTTCAAAAAATGCTCAGTTAGTTTTTCATACCAGGCCCGCGATGCTTGTTTGAGGCCATACAAGGACTTCACAAGTTTGCATACTTTATGTTCATGTCCTTTCACAGCAAATCTTTCAGGCTGGGACATAAAAACATTCTCTTTTAGATCTCCATTCAAGAAGGTAGTTTTTACATCCATTTGATGGACTTTCCAACCGTTCTGAGCTGCTAGTGCAAAGAGCGTCCGGATGGTGGCCCATTTTGCTGTGGGGGAAAAATTCTCCTCATAATCGACCCCTTCCTTCTATGCAAAACCTTTTGCCACAAGCCTAGCTTTGTGCTTGTCAAGTGAGCCATCAACTTTATACTTGTTCTTGTAGACCCACTTGTATCCAATTGGTTTGGTTCCTAATGGAGGATCAACCAACTTCCAAGTGCCATTCTTTATGAGGGCATCATACTCCTTTTGCATCGCTTCTTTCCATTCATCATTAGAAGCAGCTTCTTTGAAGGAAGTTCGTTCAAAATCTATAAACAAGTCCAATTCACAATCATAAGAAACATCCATATCAACAGGTGAATTAGAGTCATCTACATCACCTCCATTTTCCCGGTTTGAATTTATAGTTCCTGTCTTTCTAACATGATCAAGATGAACACTTTCAAGTGTCTTTATCAACCACTTTGGGGGACCTTTCTCAAATGGTCCAGGCTGCTCCATTGATTGACTTGGGATTGAATCAAGATTGAGTCTCCCAATTCTATCAATCACATCACTTAAAGCATCATCCGTTGTTGGAGTTTCATGTGGGGGAGAGAGTTCTTTAGAAGAAGATTCCACATGTTGATCTAGTATAGGAATCCCCCCTTCAAGATGTGGAATCTGATTATCAAATTATTAAGGTGATTTTTCATTTGTGAATCTATCCAAGCGATCGAGTTGCCGCTCAACAACATTTTCAGTTTTGGATGATTCAAGAAAAATTACATCTCTAGATACAACAAACTTTTTATTGACTTCATCATAGAGACGGTATGCTTTGGAGGTGTTTGAATATCTGAGGAAGATACACTTACGACTTCTTGCACCAAGTTTGTTTCTATGTACCTTTGATATCAAGGCATAATAGGTGGAACTAAAGACCCTGAGATGCTTTACCGAAGGAACATGTCCATACCACATTTCATATGGAGTCTTGTTTCTTATAGCATTAGATGGACATCTATTCTTTATATATGCAGCACATAGAATATCATCAGCCCAAAATATTATCTTTGCATTTTGAAGAAGAGCATGGATCGTACCATATTTAAGATTGTTCTATTCATTCTTTCAGCTACACCATTCTGTTGGGGATTATAAGGCACAGTTGTTTGATGTTTAATCCCATGTTGGCGAAGATATTGTTCAAATTTATTTGATGTATATTCTTTTCCATTATCAGTGCGAATAGACCCAATATGAGATTGTGCATCATTTTCAATCCATTTATGAAAATTCTTGAATGTTTGGAAAGCATCAGATTTGTTCTTCAATAAATAAACCCAGCACATTCTGGTGTAGTCATCAATAAATGTCATCATATATTTATTTCCATTTGCAGAAGGAACAGGCATTGGACCACATAAATCTGAATGAGTGAGTTCAAATTTTCTATGTGCTCTTGAATGTGAATCATGAAAATACTGTTTGCTATGCTTTCCTAGAATGCAAGCATCACATTGCTTAAATTTCCTAGGAATTGTAGGCAAACCAGCAACACCATTTTTCTTCAACAAACAGAGGATGTCATAGTTCAAATGTCAAAATCTAGCATGCCATAATAAACTTGATGGAAGTGTACCTTCTTCATAATGAGAATTGTATAAGAAATGTTGTGCACGACCAGAGGTACCTTGCAGTTTGAGAAGCCTTTGTTCTTCTATCCCCTCATGACAAGTGAGTGGTCAGATGCTTTTCTCACCTCAAGCTTGCCATCAAACATATGAATGGAGTGACCTTGTTGGTAGATGTGGACCAAGGACAATAAGTTTCTCTTCAGCTGTGGGAGATATAGAACATGATGCAGAAGAAATCTGGAAGACCAGGAAATTTAAGCCTGATTGTGCCAAGCCCTAATGGCTTGATTTTTGATTGGCCTGCAAAGTATACTGCTCCATAAACATTGTTAGTAAATTCTTCAAAAAATCTTGACTATGAGTCATGTGGCAAGTTGCTCTTGAATCAAGCAACCAATCATTATTCCAAGAAGCAAGTGAAGCATTAAATAAATCTTCATTTACTTCAATATTACATTGTGCCACAACATAGTGAGCAGATTCAGGTGCTTTACCTTTGTCTGTGTCATTAGTTTTACCTTTCTGTTGGTTTCTTTGCTGCTCAATTTTGTCCCATGGTAACTTGCATGTAGAGGCATCATATGATCCATTTCTTTTGCAGTGTATGTAGTACAAATCTGCCTTTTCTCCTTGAGAGTGTCTGCCCCCCTACCTTGAAGTATATTCCTCTTCCTCTTCGTCCACCTCTTCCTCTCGTAGAATCTTGAGCGGGATACTTTTCTTTATGAGCCAAGCATACAGTCTCTTCAGAAGATTCAGGGACTATCTTCTTTCCAAAGGCTTTTTCTCTTTCAGCAAACTTTTTCACAAGAGAGTCAAAGGTTATATCTTTGAGATTTCCATTTGCTTGCAAAGACTCAAGATAATTGGAGTATGTAGGATAAAGTTCCTTGAGAAAAGCAGTAAGAGAGATATCCATCTCAACTTTAGTGGATTTGATATCATGCATTATAGACTTTATTTCAGATGCAAGAGAAAGAGGATCATTATTTTGCAGTTCAAGAGTGAAGAGTTTAATCATAAGTTGGACGACTTCAAGTGCAGAATGTGAGTCATAGAGTT